>BLKR01005643.1:0-75502 GCA_011170035.1 Teleogryllus occipitalis | reverse complement strand
TTAACCCGCTCCGCAGCGGCCGCTCCGATGCACCTTGAGCCGTCTCCACTGCCAGGTGGACGGCGGTGGCGGCGGCAACCGGGCTGGCAGCACAGGGCAGCGGTGGCGGTGGCGGCGGCGCGGCGTGCTTGGGGCGCCCCACCGTAGTAGAAACTTCCCGCGGCGGCGACGGGGGCGGTGGCGGCGGCGCACAGTGGTCTGGAGGGGACGAAATGCGCGTAACGCATTCATTTGGTCACCTGGAATGTCTTTGAAATTGGTAAGTGGAAAGAGGTGTGTGTGAGTGCGTGGGACGGCTTGGTAAATTTATTTATTTATTTATTTATTTATTTATTTTTATTTATTTATTTATTTATTTATTTATTTATTTATTTATTTATTTATTTATTTATTTATTTATTTATTTATTTATTTATTTATTTATTTGTTTATTTGTTTATTTGTTTATTTGTTTATTTGTTTATTTGTTTATTTATTTATTTATTTATTTATTTATTTATTTATTTATTTATTTATTTATTTATTTATTTATTTATTTATTTATTTATTTATTTATTTATTTATTTATTTATTTATCGGTGAATTGCGTGTTCAGACAGTTTTTAAGGGGACGCCATTTCGAAAACGTCATCGGAACAATTTTTTATTACTAGTTTTTTTGATAAAAATGTTCAATTTACTCGCTGATTCAATTTGTATATTTGAAATTAAACATCTCTACCATCTACCACTTTATCTACTAAAAATAATATAAATGTAAATTCGGAAACAACCTTTAAAATATTATGTATACAAATTTTGTAATTGTTAAAATTATTGATTAAATCAACTTTTATAACATAATTTTGAACCATATTAGAACATTGTTTAATATAGATTTAGTTATGAACATTTCTAAGGGATGCATAACGAATCTGGGGGTGAAATGTCTCAAAATTGCTAAATTCAGCCAGAGGATGCGGAGGGAAGGAGGAGTTTGATAAAACTTAGTTATTACATTGCACTAAACAAAAACGTTTTACATTAATATAGCTTGCTTCTTTGCAACGGTACCATCTGAACACTGTACTGTGATTGTAAGTTGAGGGAGAGGACTTTTCCCTCAATTGCACATGTGATGCAAGAGCAGATGACGTCGCGCAATGCAAGTCGCAATTGGAAGTAAATTAAGCTTCGCGTCCGGCGTTCATCGAGGCGTAACTCGGTATCACGTTTATTGACCCGAGTCGTGGTCATGTTTGAGTGGGAACGGTTGTACAACTAGACCATAAGAACCCCTCCCCTCTAAACGTATTATTAGTCATAAATGTTCAGATGTCCAAATGACACCGGCTGAGCTAAGCTCAGAGGCAGCATTTCCGCTGTCTCCGCAGCGTCTCCGACCAGGCGGCCCTTGGGTTCGAGTTCCGGCGGTGGCAGTTTTTTATACTAGCTTGATAGCTAGGAGGTATTCAACCGCTTTCTGGGTGAGAATTTTGGAGGCTCTGATTGATAGTTTTCCGTGATTTCTCCAATCAAAAAATCAGGCAAATGCAGAGCAGTACTTAACGAACGGTTCATGGACAGTGTACGATCTGTCCTTCCTCTTCCTTGTTTTAGCCTCTCCCCTTATTCACGCGCGCGCGCGCGCGCACACACACACACACACACACACACACACACACACACACACACACACACACACACACACACACATACATACATACATACATACATATATTTACATGCTACAGCTACTCCCGCCTGGGACGGTGCCCCGATGGGTAAGATACGTGGAGAGGGAAATCCTTCGTAAGCATTCATTTTCGGGAGCCGGATCTCATCATCCAGCTGCTGAGGATTACCGCCATCTCCAGGTATAAGTAATATTCACTTCACTAACGGAGCTAATGACTATTGCAGTTGACGTGACCGAAAACTTCAATCAATCAATAATCTAAATGGGAAATAAATATATATTTGGTTCCATTATTTTTGTCTTTACTACATTTTCTGCATAGACAGTTCACATGCCCAACTCCGGCTGTCTCTCCGATATAGGCTACGAAATTTAGAAATGAAGTTCCGATTATAAATTTAATACAAATAACTTTTGTTTAATTTTATGATGATACTTCTCAGATTCTAATGATATTGTATGTTTTCAGACACTGTCTTCTTTACAGAAATGAGGAAATTACATGCGTGGAAATGGTGCCATTGTCCCACTGTACAGAACATCACAATTTTTAAAAGTTCTGAATGGGACCGCTTATCTAAACGGAACTATTTATTATTGTTTCATTTATAACATATATTACCGATGTTTAACTGTGTTTTTATGTGTTTTACTCGAAACTCATAGTTTATTTGGTTAAAAGATCACGTATATTTTAGAGAAAATTACACTTCCACAAACTTCCATTTATAAACAATCAGTTTATTTTCATTGCTAGCGAGTAAGAAGTTGTATTCTGTCGAACCCGTCAACTTCGAAGACGTCTTTTTGAATGCAGACTAATTTGTTTTTTCTACATTCTTCTATAGAGTTGCATTTACAGAGTTTATCGTCCGTAAAATTCAACTTTTTTGGTCAAGCTCAGTAAAGACGCTAGCACAAACTTAAGCGAAATACGTCAATTGAAGCGAAAAAGTGTTTATTAGTTTTCAACTTCATTTCGGCATTGAACTTTGTGACGAAAGAAAATTCCTTTCAATGTAGTTTATTTTACAATATGAGACTTAAATACACCTTTCTTCATATTTTTCTGAAATTTGTTCTATTTGACAATACACTATTAACTTTTGAAATTATCGAACCTTCAATAATGAAAAAGTTGTAGAAATCAACGGCAACATTCACTACTCGCATTACAGATTTCAGAAACACCAATGCCTACTATGATACTTACCTTCCTCCGCATGATTATAATGTCTGAAATCACCAACATTTAAATATTAATCATTAACATTTAATTAATCTGCATCTAAATAATTAGAGGGGAAAGTACAAAAAGGCCTGGGAACCTTGACTGAAAAGTAGGCAACTTTTTTCGGCCCTTATATTCGTAATCAACTTGTCCGAAAAAAAAAAAACAACTCTTTTTCAGCCTTCATACTTAAGTTTCTAGATATTCGAATATTCTAAAATTAACATTCATTTGTTTTTATTAAAATATTACAATTCAGTAATCAAACCGAAATGGGTTAAAAACCGTTTAAGAAATGAAACCAAAACTTAAACCGTAATTTTTTCATTAAATAAATTCCTGTACGTGGAATCGAGTTTACGGTTTTGACTTTTAAAATACTTTCACAATTTCGTACAACTAATTATGACGTGTTCACATTTGGAGATGTGACTCCTAGGTAATGTTTTTTTGATTTTAATCTTTAAGCTTAATAGTCATAGCTGGAACGGACCAACTTGGTTTGGTCCGCAAAAAAATTAACATGGATTGGACGGGATTTGAACCCCGTTTTTAAGCAGTAGAAAACGAGAGGTCTAATCATTATTACATGGATCGACTATGACTTACTGCCCGAAGGGATTGTTTTACCCAATATTTTAGTTAAATGATAGGAAAACTGTAAACGTTTTAAATCAAAACTTGATGGAATTAGCGACGTTCATTATCCAAAACAGAAATCGAAATCTAAATATTTTATTAGCCGAAATCGAAATTGGAACGTTATTTCAAACGGCTTCATGCATAGTCATCCGGAGGCTAAAACAAGAGGAGGAGTCAATCATGTTTTGGGGCCCCCTTTGCCATTGAACTTTTTTGTTTACGTATGACACACTTTCTAGTAAATTAATAAAACATATAATGAGATATCTACTATAAATCTAATATCACAAATTCGTATTTCAAATCACAATATCCTATATTATCAGGTTAAAAATAGAGAAATCAGGAATTGAACATAATAAGGAAATAAAATGTTTTATTATGTAGGGCTTCGGGGCCCCTTTCAAGATTTTCAGGGTGGCACGGCTCCTCTTCGCATGCGCACATAATTTGCTGACTTACTTTAAAAATTGTTATCCAGAAACCTATTTTTTCCTCTCTACACGCGTTTGGTCCCTGTTCCGACCATTGTGCGGCGGCGGCGGCGGCGGCCGCGGCGGCGCGGGGGAAGGGGGCGGGGCCGCGGAGGAGGGGGGCCGGCTCGACGGCCACCGCCGAGGCAGCGGCGGCGGCGGCGGCGGTGGCCGGGCCGGGAGCCGTCATTGTGGCGCGGGGCTGGCTCTCCGTCAGATGCGCGCGAGGCCTGCTGGCCAAGCGACGCCGCCGTCTTCTGCGCGTCGCGACGCCGCCGCCGCCGCCGTCCCCGCCGTCGCCGTCGCCGCCGCCGTCGAGGACCGCACGTCGCGGAAGCCCGCACTCGCAACACCAGCCCGCGCGGGTGAGTAACCACGGGCAACGCGCGCTCCGCCGCCGCTCTAGCGGGACACTCCCCGAGACACTGCTCGCAGACGCGGCGGCGCCCCAGCTGGGACGCGGCGTTGCGAAGTTTACCGCCAGCTCCGCCGGGACCTGATCTGCGCTCCGGAGGCTGCAGCCCCCCTTCGCACGAGCCGTGTGCGTGCGCGTGTGGCATGAATCACGTGGGGGAAGTGGTACGACGTTTCGCCGTCTTTTCGTTCTACCTGTTTCGGAACGCTTGCCCGACGCTGCTCCGAAACTGTGTCGCACAACCCTTTATCTTCTACCCAGTGGAGAATCTGATCAAAACCACGAGAGCCCGAATCTCCCTTCAACTTGCGAGTTGTTCTTGGGTGTAGGGTAGGAGCTCTTGGACAGCTGTCATAACGTGCGGGATGCTGGTGTAAAAATCGCAACAGTGTAGAACTGTGGGGTTGGTGCTGGATTGGTGTTGTCACGGCAACAACATCGTAAACAGTTAAACGTCAATCGCTTCGGTGCGTGGCCGCGTGTTCGACAGCTGCGTGCGCACGCGCGAGGTACGCGCGCTCGCGCGTGCGCGTGTGTGTCTGTGATACTATCGAGAGTGAACTGTGCCGTATCGTGTGTGTCAGTGCGTGCGTGTGTGTGTGTGTGTGTCACACTGTGTGTGTTTGTGTGCCACAGTGTCTGTGTGTGTCTGTGTGTGTGTGTGCGTGTCAGTGTGTGTGTGTGTTTGTGTGTGTGCACGTGTCGGAGCGGATGGAGGGGAGAACGAAAAACACGTGGAATTTTGGGACGTCGATGTTGCGTTTCGGACAGTCGCTATGCAAGAAGATCGCTCGCAGAGGCGAATATTTATTGGGAAAGTTGAAACAGAGTCGATTGAAATTTATCTAAAGCGACGTTGATGCGAGTGTATGTGTGTGAAGACGGAAGAAAATGCGTGATACGAATTCCTTACGAGTTTACGAACGTTTTGTAATAGGTGCAAGGTGTACATAGTTCGTTCGAGATTTTTGCTGAGTGTCGAAGTGAGCTGGACACGCTTCGGACATCTGTGCGCTCGCCGGTGCAAGTCGGATCGCAAAAGCGCTCTCCAAGTCGACCTCGGTCTCGTGGCTAAGTGGTTTCGAGAGCAAGACAGGTTCTCCAGAAGACAGGTGATTAGCAATTTAAACCCGACTGAAACGCCGGGGCTCGTTTCAGACTTCGAAATAAGTCGAAACATCTACATTGCTCTTTACGAATTCCTTTGATCGTCAATTCTTTTCAGTCGTGGGACAGGCGAGTGATCTAAACCCTCAGAGAACGAAGTCGTCGTTAATTGAACGATGTGTGGCCAAGTGAAAGCAAGCCTGGATGGAGATTGTTAGGTGCCCTAGGCCTAGTGAACTTTACGTATCGCTATATTGCTGTGTCAGCTGTAACACCAGTGTGCTAAACAGTGGTGGATCGGATAAATTTTTCGTGGTATTTTATGCTCATGAAAACTTGAGTTTTCGATGGTGTTAGTAGCTAAAGATGCTACTTGCTATTCATTGAGTAAATGTGAATTAATACATGTGTACTCCGTGATTATTGTATAAGTAGCAAAGCCATTATCACATATGTAAATCCTTGCAGTATCTACATGATCATGTCATTGATAATTGTACATGATCCCTAAAAATGTTTAAATATTTTCTCAACAATTAACTAGTTGCAATTTTGAACTTCTTACCTATCACAGCTTCGGACTTCATAAATGACGCGATATGGACTAACGATACCGAGAACTGTTCGTAAGACAGTCCGAAGTTTACCTCGATTAACATCGTCAAATCTTGAACAACTTTAAAAATGAAAGAAAAAGTTGGGAAATTGCAATGTTTGTTTCATCGAACTTTAATACATTTGTTCCTATTGCTCTCAAAATAGGGCTGTTAACTTCACCTGCTTTGTCTTAATTCAAAATTTGAATTAATCCAACATAAATAAACATCCTAAACGAACCATTTAAGCAAGTTCAGCAATTTCTTCATGAGAGACGTTGACTTCACACGGTGCGAATTGACGAGAGAATGCGATCATGAAATTAGTGTACACTCCTGTCCACGGCGTTTTGAAGACTTCCGTCGGTTAAAGTCTTCTAAAAATGTTTTATATTATACTGAGTTACTTTAAATTAATTGATGTTTCTTTAGACGTACGTTTCGTCCTCTGTTAAATTTGGCATCCTTTAGCCGCCACTGTGGGCCCTTGTACAACTCCGGGCGTCCGCGAACATTCGTGTTTTCTTTTTGGAATCGCGATCTGTCACAATCAAGTTGGTATGCGTCAAATTCGCCGAGTGCGCGAAGGAGGGGGCGGTGTGCGGAACGGGTTTCGCTGCCGCTGATGTAACGGTGTGCGATATTAAATGTCCGTTTGGATGGACTAAAAATACCTATGAACTCGTTGCGTGCGGTCCGAATACCATGCTGATGTTGCGTACTCGCTGTTCCCATTGCGAATCTGTTTTTGGAAAAATTGTGTTTACTTCCTGGTCAAGAAGTTTTCCAGGCTGTTTTATTATTCTTTTTACATTGATATAAATTTGAGGCTGAGTATCCAGTAGACAATTAACAAGAACACTGAGACCTGTAATCATTCTATATTTATATTTAATGTAAATTTAAAAAATACATGTTTAAATTTCGTAGAATGTGTTTTTCGATTTAATTCGCTATGAATTGTGTTCCATTCGCAATGTATTCCGCCGTTCATCACAGTGTTTTTCGTCTCAGGAAGTTTCTTTCTTTTAATATCTAAATTTAGTATTTATTGTTGTGTACTCCAATTAATTCTGTCGTGAATAATTCGAATTATTATATAAATAGAAGTTTTAGTTAAAAAAATTGTATTTCTCTTGGTTTTTGTACTCACACAAATATTAAGAACGTATCTTAAATTTAAATTTTCGAAAATTATTTGCATAATATAGAATCATTATAATATGATCTCATGTAAAATAAAAAATTATGTTCTCTATGAATATCCAAAATTGATTAAGAAGGAACAGATTCAGATCTTTAACTTCTGTGTTAAAAGATGTAATTGTCGACAAAGAGACATGGAAGTTTCAAAAGTAATGAACTTGTTAGGTTTTTCTCCCTTGTTTCTAGTTATTACTTCGATGTGTGGGTGATCACACAGTTAAAATGTTGAATGAAAAACGTGCTTTGAGTGGGGGTGTGAAAAATTAAAGAAAAATTGTGGATCTAAAGGATATACAATACCGCTAATCATGAGACGCAACTAGGATTTTTCTATGAGGGATGCTATAAATGCAGTGTTCAACATACTTGATGCTTGCTTGAATTTTTCGTTTATAAACATTTAAAATTTATTTTTATGTGTTGATTTATAATTACGAATACGCATTCACCTGAGATATTGAATGATTTTCGTTATTACGGAATATATATCAATATAATCAATAAAATCATCAATATCATAGTGTAGTGTAGTGTAGTACAGTGAAGTGTAGTGAACGCGATCAATGCATTTTGTTAAAAAAAGATATAATTTAGCCAATATTTATGTAGTGTGTGTGTGTGTGTGTGTGTGTATGTGTGTGTGTGTGTGTGTGTGTGTGTGTGTGTGAATATGTGGTATTGGGTTCTGGAGGGAAGGGAAGGGAAGGGGCGTTCGCCCCAAGACCAACTGAACTAAACATGTTACACTAAGGACTAAAATACATCAAGACTAAAATACATATTACATACACATACTACATGAAGGATACATTTTTTTAATTTCTTAGTTTTCATTTTATTCGTTTTTTAGGGACAACATTGTTTTCTTATTAGTTGGCCATAGATTATGATTATTACTAAGGCTAGAGACACTGTTTACTAGATCACTGAAGGGACGACTATTTATTTCAAATAATTTTTCGACGATAAATCAATAAATACAAGCCACCGCGAAAAATAAGAATGTATGTGAATATGTGGTATTGACTTCTCGAGGGAGGGGAAGGGGCTTCCCCCTAAAATCCCTAAACTGCTTGTGAACGCACGTGTACAATATGGCGTTCGTGTGGCACGGCGCGGCGCGGCGCGCGATCAAGAGCCACTAAATCACTGGCAGGCGGGCGGGCGAGCAGGCGACGGCAGCTGGGCACACGTGTGCTTCCCATGGATCGGTTTCCACGGACGCCTCAAGGAGAGCAGCCTGCGCGAGGGAACGGCTGAGTCACTGAGCAGCGCGCGGCGCCAGCCGGCGCAGGGCGCAGGGTTGGAACTGGTGCACCACACGCTCCACTCGCATTTGTCTCCCCTTTGGAAAGGCTCGCTCGTTAAAGATGCTCAATGTTAGGAAAATAACCATAATGGTTAATTCATAATCATAATAGAGAGTTTTTGCAAGGCGGGAAATCCATTATAGTACGTAAACATTATCGTCAATAGGAATTAACGTATCTTCAGAAAAATTAGTTTTTGCGTGTCGTACCTTCGAACACACACGTTAAATTGTGGGAATTCTGATTTGGTGTTGTTGACGTTCTTATGAGAAGAGATAAAAGAGGTCATCTTCCTCAACATATTAATATAATATGTTATGTCATATGTTGACGAAGATGACCTCTTTTATTTCTTCACACACGTTAAACTAAATGGAACTAATTGGAACTGAATACCTCTAACAGGATCTAAAAGCTTTTATTGAACATCTGTATATCACTGAGTCCATTTTTGCTTTTGTACGCATTCCAAGAGAGTAAAACATATGATAGATCCCTATATAAAATCAAGGGAGCCTCAATATATACAACCTCCAAATCCTTAACAATTGCGTTAGTTTATTTCTGACATATTTAAATTAACTTAAAAAAATTAGCCATTAAGTTCCTGCCTTATTATATTGGTAATATGAATATTGTATTTTTCACTACTTTCATGCTTATTGTGTGTTAGTGTTGAATTCGTGTTTAGAGGTGGCGGCGAAAACTACGTAAAGTGTAAGTTACGAACACATTTGTCGTAGACGACAAAACAGGGAGAATGTCGGGAACCGTCAATCGAAAACCCGTCGTTCGATGCCGGCGTATGCGCAGTTCAGTTCTCCACAGAATTGTCGAGTTACGTCTTTCAAATCAACGACTTGCGAAAACTCTAATTAAGAGAAATATATTCTGTGAAGCGTTGTGAAAGAAATTTGTAAAATGTGTGGTCTACCAAATACAGTTGTACCATGTTGTAGTAGCAGGATGCCTAGTGCTTGCTAAATATACAATCTAGGGAGGCACAATTTAGTGCTTAAAGTTTTCCATAGGCAATTGGTGTTGAATTGATTATTTGAGAACTACCTTAGTTTTACAAGTACTCGCCTTCATTATTTATTCAAAATAACGAAATACGAAACTTTAATGGAATAGATTAATTATCGCTGACATAATTATGGATTATAATCCTCTGTAGATAATATTAATTATCTATAAAACCGATAAAAACTCCAGAATTATTGCCAAAGGTGGCCAACTTAAAAAACACAGTATCAGATAAGATGTTTAAATATCAGGATTTGGCAGTTTAAATTCAATGGCTATTGGGTAAGTCGGAAATACGTAGTACCAATAATTATATTAGCTAGGGAAATTGTAACTGGTCGATTTGGTTCTGCTCTAACAAAATAATGATTATTCAAAGGTATTAGCAAATCCATCCAGAAAGTTTTAATCCTACACACAAGACATATTTTGCGAAAATTCTTAAACTGAAGAACGATCAAAGATTAATTTTTTCGCCATCTTTTCGTAGATCTGCCCGACTTATGACTAGGAGAAAGGTCGCTAATACTTGCTGAGAAAATTTAGACTAATAATATAAATAATAATAATGATAATAATAATAATAATAATAATAACAACAACAACAATGTATTTATTAATAACGAGACACATTTCATAGCCTTTCCGCCTAATCGCTTTGATGAATCGTACATTAAGACAAAGATAAAATATTGCAGGCGGGAAGACACTGTACATTTATGGCTGGGAGTGCAAAGCAAGAAACCAAATACTTGAATAAGTCCAGAAAAAATCTCAATCGAGAGGCTTAGGGTCGAAGATAAGCAGACAGTTTACAGTAAATATAATATAAAAATAAATGGAAGAGAGGAAAAAAGATACCTGGAGCAATGAAAAATGAAGAAACCTGAAAGAGAAAGGAGAAGAGACGAAAGGAAAAAGATAAATGGAGAAAGAAGAAATTAATTTCAGTGTCGATACACAATTCGATGATACATCATATGATGATAATCTTCAAAATTGTAGTTTCTGGAATATACATTTTGGTTTCTGACATCTGTTGTCTCTTATCCGGTCAGTGGGAAATTCCAATAGTTTAATTTATTGCTCATAGATGATTTCAACTAGTTGTAATTTTTATTTCACTCACTTTATCCTTTTAAACCAAAATGTTCCCTCACTTGTGTCTTTTACTTGTTTCTCCGAATAATATCAGGCAAATGTCGAAGCAAAACCCTGACAAATGGACCACGGACCATGTGATCTTTCCTTCCTCTTCCTCGTCCTATCCTTTCCCCTTACACACACACACGCGCGCACACACGCGCGCACACACGCGCGCGCACACACACGCACACTCACACGCGCGCGCACACACGCACGTATATGCACTGCACTACCACACATATCAGCAGTTCAGTCGGGAGCTTAGAGGTTGTCCCGGCTGGGGCGGTGCTCCGCTGGAGGAGATACACCTGGAGAGGGGAAACTCCCGCAAGCGGAGTGTAGGACGTTGCCGGATGAGCGGGAGAATCACGCCACTTCCTGCGAAAAAAAATTTACTACACTAATGTGACTAATGACCATAGGAGTTGACGTGCCCAGAAACCTCAATCAATGGAAATGGGTTTGACATTTTACGCCCAAACCTTTCTTATTTAAAAGATAAAATAATGTATATTTTAATTTTCTTAAACAAATGATTTTAACATGTTTTCTCATTTTGGTGGAGGATGTTTGAGTGATAGCAATCAACAGTGTGGAAATATTTTGCCCACTAATATTAGGTAAGTTATTAGAATAAATATTTTTTGGATTTTCTTTGCATTTCTTCATTAACATATACGCGAACGTGAGTGAAAACGAATATAATCTTGTATTGATTCTGAACTTATGTTCTAAGTTTCATTTATCAAAATTAATTATAACTTTTTTATGTGAATAATTTTGTTCAAATATATTAAAAATATGCAATTTATATTAAAATCTATAATTATTTTTTGCAGAAATATTAATTTTAAAATAAAAAATGTAGTCGAAATTAACGCTAGTCGGAGTTATTCCAATTGCTATTGTATATTAATAACTACACAAATGTAGAGGCATGTTTTTGTTCTATTTAATGAAGGTCATTTCGATAATCCATATATGAGCCAACTCGTAGCACATACTAGACGGTTATGTTATTTGGGTAGCTTCAGAACAAATGGTATGTATTTCCTTTTGGACATGAAGTGCAGATGTATTAGTTATGGCTGGGAAATGCAAAATAATTATAAAATGATCGATTCAAATGCTTTATAGTAGTTAAACAAGGTATTTATGGCGCCCTACTCGTAATTTTCGCATGTTAAATACCTGACTACGTTTTTTCTCGGAGTGGAAATTGCTTTCTTTTGTAGAATTTTCCCGTTTTGTGTGTTGCTCAATTTATATCTTTGTCGATGCGTGTTTTTGTACTGTGTTGGAGAAACGGGATACTATAAGACAACGTGGCGAGATATGGGCAAGTCGAGGTTTACACAATATTTTTATGACGTAAAATGTGTGTTTTGTCTGTGAAAAGTGGCGTATCGTCATATTTGACATGCACGGTGTACAGAAAATCGTATTCGTTACGTTAATATGAGGCTATTTGAATACATTTATTTAAAGAAAGGATTGAACTTATTACTTCTTAGTGCCGTAAACTGAAAATGAATATTACCTACGATAAACCTATTGTTTCATATGCATGTGGGAATTACATGGATTACGAGTTACGGAAGAGTTGATTCATGAAAAAACTGGAGGAAGAACTGGTGCGTAGATTCCTATCACTAAATTAAAGATGCATCTATTCCATGAATACGTAAATACCCGTGTGCGACTCGGAAGTACAGATAAAGGAGTAATGTACTTCATTAGTTGATTGCTGTATTCAGGGAAGAGTGATATTACATCTACAAAAAATTAATATTTTCGCTAAAATGTAGTTATAAATGGTGGTATTTGGGTTTTACGAATTCAATGATAAACAGGCTTGAGAGTTATTTCATTTTTATTGGATAATCTAGATATAGTATCGAACGTTTTACACATATAACACTTTCAGTTCAAGAGGATTCAACGGTTTGCGGATGCGTTGGTTATCGTTTAGCATATGAGAACCGCAATTTTTTAACACAATTTTTCACTGCATAATGAAGAAGCATCTTAAAAATATATTGATTCGTAAAACAAGAAAGCAAACGGAAATGGAGATATGTTGTTTTGGAAATAAGCCTTCAATTCTACATGGAACGACTGGGAATTGAAGTCCAGTACACAGATGGAAGGAGACCGGCCCGACCACAACACCACGTATCGCCATCGGACGCACTTGTTTGATTAACATCCAGTCCTTTCTCAAATCCTCGTTCGGCGAAGCCGCATCCATCAGAGAATTAAAGACGAAATCGATTTCGCCCGGCCGCCCGGCCGCCCGCCTGCCCGCCTGCCTCGTCTGTGTATAAATAGCCGTGAGCACCTTGCAATTGCAGATGGCGGCATGTGGCTCGTCAACGAGCGTCTGCGGCGCGCGAGGGGGCGCGGAGGGCGGCCGCAGGGGCGTTTCGGAGGGGCGCCTCCCCGGGGGCACCGCTGCCCCCCCGCCCCGCGCGGCGCCCCGCGTGCCCAGCGCGGCCGGCGAACAGCTGCGCGCACGGGCCGCGGCGCTCAGCTGTTTTGCATAACGCGGCGCTGGCGCTGCCCTCGCGCGCCGTGGGCCGCGCACGCACAGGAATCGGCCTGTGTGTGTGTGTATGGGTGTGAATGTTGTGAGTGTCTGCACTGGTGTGTCAAAGTATGTGTACGTAGCGGTGTGTGCGTGTACGTGGTGGTGTGTGTGCCTGTACGTAGAGGTGTGTGTGCGTGTACGTAGTGGTGTATGTGCGTGTGTGTGTGTGTGCGTGTGCGTGTGTGTGTGTGTGTGCGTGTGTGTGTGTGCGTGTGTGTGTGTGCGTGTGTGTGTGTGCGTGTGCGTGTGTGCGCGCATGCACGTAGTGGTGTGTGTGTACGTGTACGTAGTTGTGTGTTTGTGTGCGTGTACGTAGTTGTGTGTGCGTGTGTGCGTGTACGTAGTGGTGTGTGTGTGTGTGTATGTGTTCATAGTGGCGCGTGATGGTACGTAATGGTGTATGTGTATGTATATGCCTCTGTGTTTGTGTCAAAGTTAGTGTCTGTGTATAAGTGAGTGTACTTACTGGTGTGTGACTACGTGGTTGCATTCCAGTTGCTTCAATCTCTGCGTGGTTCAGAGTTCATCGGAAAACGGAGATGCTTGTGCCTGATCAAAGAGAATATTATTGATTTTTTAAACCCCGTTTATTTTTAAGAAACCGTGGATAGCGAAAGCCCAGGCAGTTTTCCCAGATGTGACTACGCAGGCGGTTTGTCTAGATAGCACCTGGGGAGGCAGTTTTCCAGGATAGCATCTGTGCATGCAGTTTGTCTGGATAGCGTGTCAGTTTTCCTGGATACCGTCAGTTCAGGCAGTCGGCCGGCGTTTTCATCTCACCAACTGACTTACGCAAGCCCCCGCAAATGAGTTTCATTTTGTACTCACGTGGATAAAGGAGTACCCGTCTGCTCTTGTCGAGATTTCGGTATCGTGCAGACCTGCCTAACAGTCTTTCCGGCTGAACAATCACGACTCACTATATCAACGTTTCAACCCACGCCTCGCACCCAGCGGGATTAACAAGCGCGACGGCAGGCCGTGGGTTGCCGTCTCGCGTGGAGTGTGGAGAGTGGGCTGTGGATTGGCGTAGAAGGGAAGGCGCTATCAAGGCCTCGGACACCTGTGTTGCGCTCTCGAGTGCGTGTGATTGATTGTGGGGCGACTCCCTTCAGGACGCACAAAAGCCAATGGAAATGAGGTTGTGAAAATAAATGCTACAAGATTTTTCGTGCAAATGAGTAACAAAAGTCCCTTCTACTATAAGCGAAGTTGTCTAAATTGTAAATAAGATTTAAATCAATTGATGGTGTACGCTTGAATAATTTATCTCGTTAGTTGAATCGTAACCGTTGAACCCTACTATGGAGAAGCGGGCGACCTGTCTGGTTTTTTGTTTGTTGTAGATCAGATTTAGGTTTAGGTTCTAGGTCAAAGTAGCTCCACAGAAATCACAAATTCTCTGCTTCAGCCATTACAATGTCTGTACATGCAGTTTTCTTATTAGGTTCGCGCTAAGAAAATTATGGGTGCAACTGGGGGTGTGTGTCATATATTAACCTAATATAGGAAATACGTTTCTTGTTTTCTACTTAGTTACTTTTTTGTATTTTACTGATGTTCTGGTTCAATGTTTTTCTGTTAAGAAACTAAGAATTAAAAAAAAAAATCAGTGAATTTGAGCTTCGTAACTCAAAGAGTGCAGAGATAAGTACTGGATTAGCCAGAAGAAGGAGAGAAAATGACATCACTCTCTTAGTTCTTTAGATTAAAATTTTTTTGTATACTTAAAATACTTTTCCTGTCATTCTATGACAAATAATTTACAAGAATTAAAGATTTTGTGTTAATTTTGAATCGAAAAAATTTCCGGATGTATGTGACCATCCCGTTGGATGTTTCCTTCAAGTTCACAGTCGGAATGTTGGGTTAAGTAACGTTTACAGTTGGTATCATTCGCATGCTGAAGGTAGATCATTTAGCTCATCGTTCATAAAAATCTTTTGTTTGCTTAGAAAATGCGGGAGTAAAATTCACAAAAATCAAAATGCTCTTCGTTCAAAAGACTAAAAATTCGATCGTTTGCTGTTTTCCCGCCTAGTCGTAGGAAAAGTTAATCTCTCGTTATAGGTTTAAATGAAGTGGATTTTTCGGGTATGACACCAGCACTTTGGCCGTAAGCATGACAATCATCATTCGCAATTAAGGTATTTTTCTTTATCCAACCTCGCCTCTTGTAGTGGCTGGTCCTCTTGGTACTCCCTGAGCCAGGTTTCTTCGTTCAGAAGGACTATAGTGCCCCGCTGTAAATGCCTATTTCTCCCAACCTGGTTACTTATTCCTACCAGTTATTTGAATCTTCTTACTGGAACTGACTTATCTTGTACTTGTAAATCATCTCGTATATCGTCTTATCTTCATTGGTCTGTCGTTGTCAGTCCTCATGGAGATCATAGAAAACACATTTCCATTTATTCACCAAAAATAACAGGGCTTAATAGCAATTTTCTTAAAACTAATAAAGTAGATACGACTTAGCATGTTCTTACCCAAACATTTTCAATCAATAGGGGCATTAATGCGAGAAATCAATATATTATTGAAATCTTCAACTTTTTTCTACATTGCCTTTTTTTGGTACAGTCTTGATCAGAATAACCTTCGCAACATACTTATTTTTAGTATTTTCCCCTTGTGTTCTTCAAAATTGAAACTTCACGCATTGTTCAAAATTATAAACTTTTGTTGTGATAACATTACCATAAATTGTCGGTTATTAATTTTAATGGAACTGGAGCAAAGGCGCATGCCTTCGTTTTTGTTACATGTGTTCAATGTGTTTAGTCCGAGCGTGATCTCTCCATCTTTAGAATTGACCCACTAGTTTGAGGACAACCAGAAGTCACCGAAATATTATGATTGTGAAATTAGGCCATGAAAGTCATGAGATATTGGAGTAAGAGCCGAATACAGACCGCGTATTGCCAAACAAAAACTACCGTTGGCAAAGACTTAAACGGATATTGCGGGTTTCATCTCCATTATTCCAAGGCAGTATTACTCTTTTGTATGTGCTTATACCTCCAGTCCCTCCCGCTCCAATAGTAATCCAGTCCTTGGCTACCCCTGCTGCTCTCATTATATGCATAATAAGTAGGCGAATGGAATAAGATAAAACATGTTATAGCTTGGCAAGAGTTAGAAGAAAGTCATCTCTCAAAAATACAATATGTCTGGCGTTTTCAAGCAGAGCTAAATTGCTCCCATTAACACCGTAACCCATTTTTACTCTCTCGCCTTACGAGGTTCTTCGTAAGAAGAGAAAGTTATTAAAATTTGCCTTACGACGCTGACTCAATATACTAGGCACTGTCAATACCTAAGCATCGCGTTTGAACGAGAAAAGGCAATGATCGTAAGCTGATTTAAGAAATGTGTAGTAGAGCACTGGCAATTCTACATCATTCGAACTAAATTGAAACACGCTAGATCAGTTTCATTGTGGAAGACTTTTCCCGGTAGATTTTATGCTCTTGTGGTATGTAGGGCATGGAAACTTTTAACTTAATTGAATCATATATACAACTACTTTTGCCAACAGGTAATAATAATATAAATATTAATAATAACAATAATATTAATATTAATAATAACAATATTAATATTAATATTAATATTAATAATATTAATTATTTCAAGAAGTATAGTTTATTTGCTTAAAACTTTGGACAATAATAGTAACAAATAATTAAAGTGTGCATGTTTTATACTTCAGCGGATGGTATTTCAAGGACCATTTTCGCTTTTGCGGCAGGACATAATCCTTAACGTTTCAGTAAGGGCCAATACACGACATCAAGACCTTACCTAAAGAAATTGCTACCTGCATGCCCACTCCCTATCTTTCCTACGTTTTAAGGAATCAGTTGCAAAACCGACCAGAGCAAACAGTCTCTAGAATTTCCATCCAGACAGTGGTGGCAGGATTTTCGACACTAGCTAGAAAGCTAGGACGAGTTCAGCCAGTATCTGGAAGAGAATTATAGCGTTCGGCTGCTCTGAACGGCAGTTTCGCATGGTTTATCCGATTAACACTACGTGAATGCCGGTACAGTACCTTATCAAACGGGCCATAGACCGCGCTCGGTTTTCCCCCCTTCCTTGTCCTGTTCTCGCCCCCTTACTTACATTTACTTACACTTACGTGCACTACATTACCACGCATAGATCATAGAGCTAATTTCGGCTGAGGCGGTGCCCCGCTATTGGGAGATACCTGGATTTTCGACACTAGCTTTTCAGCTTGGTCGAATTCAGTCACTGTCTGGAGGAGAATTCTAGTGGCCGGCTGTTCTGACCGGTGTTTTCCGTGTTTTTCTCCGATCAATACCAGGCGAATGCCGGAGCAGTACCCGAACAAACGGGCCACGGATCGCGCGCGATCTTTCCTTCCTCTTCCTTGTCATATCCTCTCCCCCTCACACACACACACACACTTACACTAACATGCACTACACAACCACATTTTCCGGGAGACCGGTCGGGAGGTTAGAGCTTGTCCCGGCTGGGGCGGTGCCCCGCTGGTGGGAGAGTTCTGGTTAGGAGGAAACTCCGCTAGCCGACGGTAGGTCGGCGCCGGATCTCGCCATCCAGCGCGGGATGACCACCGCCATCTCCCGACGAAAAGCATGCACTACACTTACGGGACTAATGACCTAAGTCGTTGACGCGCCCGGAATAACCAACCAACGAATCGCCTGGGGTAGGTCGGCCGGCCCCTAACAACGCTCGTGCGTCCACTGCACCTCGTGTGCGAGAGAGTGCAGCGTGCAAGGCGAAGTGGGCGGGGCGGGGGGGGGCGTTGTGATCGACAGGCGCGCCCTTTTCCCGCTGCGCGTACCGTTGCCTTTGACTCGGAGACAGGCGGCGTCCGTCTCGGGCCCAAGACTGATTTCCTTTCAGCCCCGCGACGGACGCTTGCCTTCCTCATTCCGACTCGTTGTGTCCACCGGCGTATTGGTTGTCGCCGTTCGCTGACTGATTGCCGTGACATGCGAGGACTTGAGCAGCTCGGGGGAGGGTCAATACTCCTTCGCTGCGTCACCTTCTATGTAGTTCGACTCTTATGAAAATCGGTTGTCGTCTCCACCGATCAATATGCGCCTGGCCGTGCAGAAGTCGTGCTGAGTTAACGTAAAAATGATTACTTGGGGCAATTTTATCTTTAATCTATAGTTCACTAATTTGTCTTCTTTTCCTTCGCCTTCTTCTCGTTTATCTTCATCTTTTCCTTCTTCTTCCTCTGATCCTTGTCCGTGGTTACGTGCATGCCAGCAACCAACGTACTAGGTTTGAGTCGAGAGAGTGGGGAATATCAGACATCAAATATTAGTCCGGTCGATCTTTGCATTGGCAGGATGAGGATGACAGAGACGGGCTGTTCTGATTGGTCTTCCTCTGGTGAAAATAAATGTTAGAGAATTACCTCGAACAAAACGGCTCGAAGAGTACGCAGTCCTTCCTTTACTCATGTCCGCTCTCCCATCCGAAAGATGCGCCGATAACCCATGCCCTTTTTGCTCATTCCTCTTGATCTGGAAAGAATAATCGAGAGATCTTACGGAGATGTAATTGGATGGCTAGAATGAGAATGTAAATATAAGAATAAAATGAAGAAGGGGAAGAAGAACGAGGAAGAAAATGTAAAATCAGCGACAAAAGGAAACGAATATTTTAGGGCTGGAGAAGTATATTGAGGAGCTTTAAACATGATCAAACAATAGCCTCCTAATAATTGAACGTACTCAAACGAAACTAAAATGAAAATAAACTATAATCATTGCAATTTAGAAAAATATATTACTTTTATTTTGTATTTATAAAGTAATATGAAATTTTGTTAAAACATATTGTGGCTCCTTTCCAGAACGAGCTACTCTTCAGCTTTAATCCGTCTCTGAGTGTAATAGTTGTGTATGGTGAGTCGAAGTCTACACAAATATTTACGAACAGGCGTGCAGCAAGTAGTTTCAGTGTGCGCTGTTTAACATTCAATGGTAACAATTGATTTTATTGGCCCGTGTAAAAAAATGTGATTAGGTTGGATATTGGAAACATTTTTTACTGATATGTTGGTTATATCTGAATGAGAGTCAGAATATAAATACGGGTATCATTGAAATGGACAGTAAAAATATAACACGCGTATTTCTAGTGGGGAGTGAGTGAATAAATAAATATTTAGTGTTTCCGGACACATCAATTGCTATGATCATTAGTCCCGCAAGTGTAGTTGTTATAACTCGGAAGGAGTTGGAGATTCTCCCCAGCTGGTGCCGTCAAATTAACTTGCGGGTTTTCCCGCCCCTCCCTTCAGGCTCCCCCCCATGCGGAACCCTGCCCCGGCCGGGACAAGCTAGTTTGACCAGCCGGGACAATAGGTGCATGGAATCTTGCCTTGCGGGATAGTGAACTGCATAAAGTAAGTGTGTGTGAGGAGAGAAGATAAGACAAGGGGGAGGATGGAACTATTGCGCGCGGTTTGTGACCCATTTGTTAGGGTACTGTTCCGGCATTCACCTGGCATTGGAAAGAGAAGCCACTGAAAACTCCCCATCAGAGCAGCCGACTGATAGAATGCTGCTGCTGAATTAGATGGCGATAAGTTGTGAAACCATCATATTCTCGTTCAGAACGGAAACGAATCCTTTAACTTTGACCTCGAAATTTGTTTCGAACTGATTTGACCTCGGAATCCCAGTTTGGAGCGTCATTCGGAGAAACAGAGCCACAAACGGAGCAAGCGCTAATCTCCAGGGCGATAAGGAGCATCTGGAGGTCACTCTCCCCCTCCGCCCACTCCCATTCGAATTCCTGGCCTACTTGGGCGACTTTCCCTTGTTTACAAACAATCGCGTAAGGCCCAAAGGCGAGGGTTTTCCCGCTATTTCTGGCGAGCTCTTGCAGAATCACATGGATAGACAGGCTTGAGGCCCTTCTGAAATAATTACAATAATATATTGTACGAAAGCAATTTATTGATGAATAATGTTTCTTTCAGTATCGTTTCTTTGATTAATAATTTTGCTTGTGAGAATCATGTTTCTTGTGATAATAATGTTTCTGTGATCCATTCTGCAAAAGTAGAACCATAACTAGGGGGCGGCTTTTGATGGCTGGAAACATCGTCAGAAATGATCAATAAAATGCTCTTAGAATGTTTTTAAAATGCTCTAAAAGTAATGAAAAATGACGTAAAAACGTGATCAAATCCAGTACGAATGAACAACTCTTGTTATGGGATACGTCACTGATGTAATCGAAGATGTTTCTATTTGTTCATGTGGGTGAACTCAGCTTTCAAACTTTTGGTTTGGACTGTTCTTTAACAGAAAATATCTATCTTTAGTTATCCCGAAATCGGCTGAACCGCCAATGGCGCTGACAGGCGTCACAGAAACCTTCGACTTCATACATACAATGGCTGACATTACAGCTTCTGAACGAAGAAATCGAAAAGGCTACCAGGAAGAGGTACTCAGGAATTGTGTGGAAAATATTTGCTGCATCTTATAAATATTTGAAGCAAATTCCATGAAAATGACATTAAAACCGAATAAATCAGAGAAAAATGCATTAAAAATGACGGGAAAGGTAAAAAATGACTTACTAGTTGAAATCGACAAAAAATGCAAAAAACTTACTTATAAAACTGTGACATTTCTTTTTGTCATAAATAAATAAAATGAATTTCTATTCTAAACGGCATTGTTCTACAGTGAAAAGAAAGAAAATGACATTCCATTAAAATCCGCCCCCTAATCATAACCTTTAGGAACGTTGTGAAAGCTTGACATTTCAACCGAATTTCGTTCTTGGTATATTGCAAGCGAACTGAATCTAGATTGTATCAATTTTCGTAAGTGCCTTGCTAGGTTCCCTTGGCGGTGGCGATTATTTGGAGGAATCCTTCCTCCGCCTTCTGCTAGTTGAAACCATTTAACGCAGCGAATTTCTTTTCATTTATTGGTTGTCTTAAAGAATGGGGTCTATTTATATTCCCTTCCTCTCCATCACTACCTCTATCCCCTCTTTCACATGGACTATATGCATTTATGTAGACGGTGAGTGCAAAAGAACATACTCATGTATTGACTCTGAATTTATTAGATATAAGTTTTTACAAGGTATTCCTAAACGGAGCACATATGATACGCAGCGTCAGTTATTTCAAGATTTCTTTTCTTGAGTAAGGGTAAGAGTATTACTTAGAACTTTTTACACGGATAATCGGGAACGTGGGTATTATTCAATGTGTGTTACAAGCGAAAATTATTTCACGCATAAATAATTATTTTTAAATTAATGGTGTTCGGAGTTGAAATTCAAATTGCTATTGTGTCGCCAAACGGAAGGCATCTTTTTCTGCTGACCACATATTCGAACCTATTACAACGTTAGTGTCTAATATTTGGTCCGAGAAACACATCTTATAAATAGAAACAGGTTTAGTGTGGAAAAATCTTCTGTGGGACAAGATTCAAACCCGCGGCCTCGAGCTTCCAGTGCTTTGGATGCAGCCCGATGGCACTCGGACACTATTGGCAATTTCCTTCAGGGAATATTTATTTTGATGAAACGCTTTATGCGCTATTGATGTTGAGAGATAGATGGACGCACAGACTTTAAAAAAAATCTGTTTCAGGGACCTTCTAAAAGATATATTCCCATCAAAATCTCGACGTAGTTTTTTGTAGAATGACATTACTTTCTCTGAAATGCTACGAATTTTAAATAATAAAAGTAATCACCCACCAATAACTGGAAGTTGTTGGGTGTAAACTATTGCGGGAAGATCAATACATAATAAAAATAACCAATATTATTTTATATGGAACAAATTTTCACGTTTTGTGCATTAATGAAAGTTGTTCTTCTAAGCAATTATGGAAATAAGTAATAAGTAATAGTTAGGTCTCAATATATTATTTTTTAAATTCTATTGTTGTGAATGGTTAAATTATGTTATTTTCATGAAAATATTAAATCGCAATTTTCACTGAAATGCGTTTTAGATAAAATAATCAGATAAGTTTCAGTTCTTTACATTTGTATAGTTAATTGCTAAAGTTATTTTTATCGCGTGTTTCTATTTATATCGGTAGATATGCCTAATGTAAATTTTAAAAATTATATCAGTATTCACCTTTATAACGAAACGCTCTAAACTCTTATTATTTCTCAAACTTTGTTAATATATTTATTCGTTGAACTCTTTTGTATTTGAACTCGCCACGACACTGATATAAGTCAAAATTTGGCAATAATGTGTTATTAGTTCGGAAATAAAAATATTTTCAGTGTATTTTTCTGCTGCTTCTTTTGAGGTGCATACTTAGAAAGTATAATGCGAGAGACCAGTTTTATTCAAATTGTAGTACAAATGTTCTTGACTTTATTTTGATCATGAGTGCTCAAATTTGTATCCTGATTAACAAGATTAATTCCTTTGGGAGCTAATAAATGATGTCATATGCTACTCACAAACACTTTGTGCGTACAAGATGCTCACTAAAATCTCATTTTCATTAACTCATGGAGCTGTGCTTGGTGAATCATAGAGGAGAATATCTCCATCGATGCTGACGGAGAAGTAGCATGTATGCAATCGTCGCATGCAAATTGACCGAGCCGGGAATCCCCTTCATGTGTTAACGCAGAAACAGTATGCAAATCAGTATGTAGTACATTCATTTTTGTCTTTTTCTTTTCGTAGAATTTCGTAAACATGAATGAATACCAGTGTGAAGAGTAGGTTATGGGTGTGAGGATGCCAAACTGCAATTTCTTCATCAGTTTAGCTGTAGTTTCGTTTTGTGATATTCACAAAAACGAAATTGAATTTCAATCTCAAGTGTCTACAATATTTTAACAAGTTTGCAAAACCTCTGTTTGAAAAAACTGGCAAACTGGTCATTATTCATTAATGAAAACTGATTCATCAGAGCAACATGATCCTCAAAGATGTATGAATCAGCAAAAAATGCATCATTGTGAAAGAAACACGATTAATGTTTAGATCGTTATTACAAATACCTTTAAAAAATAAGTGTAGTAAGTAAATAAAAGACATTTAGTTTAAGTTGTCCTAAGGTAACTAAGCATAACTAAGTAATGCTGATGTCTGCAATGGCTTGCAGTCGCCTAAGGTAACTAAATAGGTTTTATTAAATTTCACTTTGTAAATGTGAGTGTATTGAATTGAAGTAAATAAGTAAAATTGTTTTTAATTGTTCCAATTTAGACATTACGTTTCTGTCTTCATTGTATAATTGTATAATAATTGTATAATAATATTTGTTAAAAATGTAGTGAGACAAGCATTGAAAGTGAATTTCCTTGTGGCGCGGGCGCACGCGCGCGCGTATGTGTCTGTGTGTGTGTGTGTGTGTGTGTGTGTGATTACCCTATATTAGTTAGAATTCTGAAAAGTGCTTTCTTGCTTTTTTTACTTTTTACCATTCTATATTTCTTATTTATCTCCATTTTTTGTTTTATTTGTCCGTATTATTAATATTAATTTATTGTGAAACCATTTGCCTGTATTAACTAAGAATGGAGCACTGAAACAATGTCGAAGAATTACATTATCTGTGGAAGATTATTTCTTTTATTTGTTAATTATATTGCAGAATTCCGTAATATTTCTGCTACCTTTACTGAAAATTGACACACGCCTCGTGGAGTATTTACTGTCTGGGAAAACAGGTCTAAAGAACCACAGACACCAAATTCAAACTAAATTAAAATTCTATAAAAGTGAGAGGCACCCTTGCGGAACACCAACCACGAAACAGTCCGACGCAGCGTCCGAAGTCCTCCTACCACTTCGCAGAAAGCTCTGCTTTCAGCGTGGACCGAGAGCTGGCTTACTGAAAGTAGCGCAAACAAAGTGAACGACACCTTATTTTAACGAACTTGAATATTAATATCGTCACTTTTCTCGCTCGCACGAGCAAACAACTTCTTTCGTTGCGCACTCGCCAACCGGAAAAAAAGTCGCCTGAGTAGTACGTGGAAGTGCTTGGCGAGCGCGGAGGAAAATCGAGGCGGACTTGAAAGCCTTCCTTTGGGGACATGCGTCCGATCCGAAGTCGAGACCTTCTCGTTTTGTGATGTAATCCCACATGATGATGTAATACGCAGGGGTGTCCGTGATGTAGACTAGAGGGTACTTTAATATGACGGACGAAGTTTCGATTGTTCCGCACAGGGCCGCATATATCGCTATTTGACCAAAACAGAATATTGTTAAGAATACAATAGAATACGATGAGTGAAAAATTCTAATGCTGTAGTTAATAGACGATACTGTTAAAAAATTGTCAAATCAGTATCGGCGACACAACCGTAGTTGAGTACGTGCAGTCTTGTGCTTCTAGTGGTTGTACAGAAATGGCGTAACCAAGTACACAACTTATTACATTTATTCCCTCATATGTTATATATTACATGCATTATTTAATTTGCTTTGGACACTAAGCCCGGAGGCAAATTCTTCACACTTGTAGATCTAATCCAATAATATAATACAATAATATAAAATAGTCCACACAATAGTAATTTTTTTTTCATTCTAGGCGTGACCAGTAAATACAGAGTCCCTTTACGGACTACTGATATTATCGCTTAGATATATGTTATTAGAATTTAATCTTAACCCAAAAGTCTTGGTGTCTGTGGGAAAAGTCTCCATTAGTGCTGCAGGCAAGCTATTACATGATTCGATAGTTCTTTACATAGTCTGTTACAAAAGAGTATTTTCCATCTTACATGGTAATTTCACTTAAATGCTAAAATTAGACTAACGCAAATGGGAGTAATCGTGCTTGCTTACCATTTCTTTAGTTTGTAAGCTCGGGATCGTTACTGTAGTTCCGCGTGTGACGCTAAACCTCCGAATGCATTATGGCGCATCAACAGCGCTAACAGCGCATTCAAAGTATTCGTAATCGAGCAATGACTTCTTCCTTCTACACTACACCAAAGTAAGTTCGCAGGTAGTACGTTTCCAAAGACTTAAGCGATATGTCAGTGAATTAGGAGTATTACTTCCCCAGCCTTTTCCCTTTTAATTTTTGGACTCTCAGCGAATGCAGGAAAGTTATTGTGAAAAAAATATCTTTCTTCCACAAATTACACAATTGTGAACATTATAAGCATTAAAA
The DNA here is from genome assembly GCA_011170035.1 of Teleogryllus occipitalis. Classification (NCBI taxonomy): domain Eukaryota; kingdom Metazoa; phylum Arthropoda; class Insecta; order Orthoptera; family Gryllidae; genus Teleogryllus; species Teleogryllus occipitalis. Next base: position 49,915 of record BLKR01005643.1, on the reverse strand, counting down.
CCCCACAAAATTGAATGTTCATTTGTACTTCAATGTGCGAATTGCTATATATTCGAATCTTTAATCGTCTATCTTTAATATTTCTTCAGAACCTTAGCACCCACAATTATACGTTCATGTAGTCCGCGAGTGCTTATTGAAATACTAAGTGCACTACTAAGTGATGCAAAATGTTACCACTCAAAAGGACCCCACTCAAGATGCAAGGACTGTCCTTGCATTTTCAGTGGTGCCCTCTTCGCAATTGTTTGATGCAACACCGAACGGTCCAGTTTAGATTTATCTGGCCATACAAAAAGTTTAAGTGGCTCAGGGCATCAATTGATGTCACCGCTATATATATCCTGATATATATCCGCTGCTATATATCGGCCAACGAATTAAGAAGTTTCAATTGTTTCGTTAGGTAACCGGCAGGAACCCGGGAAAAGTCTGAAAACAATAAAAGGTTTCGATTCTGATGGAAAAATTTTAAATATTTGATTATGTTATTTAACCTTTTCTCAAACTATGCGTACCAACTGAATTCTCATACCAATGCATCACTGTTTACGACATAATCGACGTCATGCAATAGCAAAGGTCCCAGGAAGAGTAATCCGGCCATTAAATATTTGCTATTCACTTGCTGAGTTATAGAACATCACCTTTTTGGGTGTCTTGATTTGTAAAGAACTGTTGTGCTTAGAAGGTGCTATACTATGTTATTGAGTATTTGTATTTGTGTTTTATTAAAATATTTAATTTATTTGTATTGCAGTATTATGAGAGTATCTTGCCTGTTCTGGAGCAGTGTGCGTGCTACGTTTTGGAAGTTTTTTAATTCTTTGGTTCACCAGAATTTTTTCTGCTGCACGCCATTAGTGTTTTAGTAATTGCAGTGTGACGATTTTGATCTAAAAATGACCTACAAATCCTTTAAAAATAAAAATGAACCCCAATGAAAATGTAATGAATGTATCAATTTTTCTTGGACTGAGTATATATTTATATTATGTAATGTTGCGTGTGCCTTTTTCTTCGTGAAAAAAGCCCTTCGTCTTCAACAGGATCGAACACGCAATCTTAAATATTCAGAACCGGCACGATACCTCTTGACTTCTAGGGTCGATGAGGCATCAACTGTTTGGGTCCTAATGCTTACTATTTTTTATTTTTATTTAACTTCGTCAATTGAATCTTCTAGCGCATTGTTTTTTGGCCGAGAGGTATAATTTACGGCATGTCAGATATTAAATATTTTGGTACATTATCTCAAAAATATTTTACAAATAAGACATTTTAACACTCATTTAATAAAAAAAATTGGATTTGATTGCGGGTGAAAGTGATAAAACTGAAAAATTGATAATGCGTAAATAAATAAGCTTCGGAATTTAACATTTAATTGAGTCATGCTACCTGAGAACTCTCTCAAAAGACGATGGGCATAATTCTCACCTACATTTTGTGTTGTACTACAAACTTCTCTCAAAACAGTTATGAACGCTTCAATTGCATTTTATATATCTATAAATATTAAGAGAAGAGTTTAACAACATATGCTAACTATTCTATAAACATTTTGTTTGAAACTTATCTGATCTAAGAGTGTATAATTACGGCACCGATGTGGAATCTTCTGTGACTTTCTTAACTGGATACTTTTCCATAGACTCAGGATACTTTTCCACACACTTTAAAATTACTTGATTTTTTTAAATTCCCGAATAATGTATTGTTTATCAATATCAAATAAGCCTTTCACACTTGTATTGATATTATCTTATGTATCCTAATTTGTGTTAAGTGATTGGCTCTATTGACTCCTCTACAGCGTGGATGTTGGCACTGAAAAACTTGGCAGTAAAAAACGGGGACATTCTCACTTAGCATTACTGTCCAATTATGAAACGATGTTATGTCTGTGCTATTTAGGTAGACTACATAATTGTATGGAATGGCAAAAATGCATCTCGCACGAGTATGATTACTCAACTGATATTAGGTGTTGTGTTCCCAGAGTATGCAGTACACACCACACTTCTAACCAGTGGCGATTGGTCATTCAATTTATAGGTGTTTTGCAAATATGAATCGTAAAATTGTCGTATTGAAATATAAATATTAACTTTAATAAATTAAACAATATTGGGAATATTGTATTTTACAGTAAAATTAGAAATATCTGACAAGTTTATAAATAGGAGGTAATATAAATTAATGAATTATTTGCATTCTGATTCACACTTAATTCTTCCCTAATTCATTGACATATTAGTAGCGTTAGTATGGGCAGAATAGGCGGAGATAACAGCAGCCTATCAACAATATTCTAACACAAATTATTAACGCACGACCCTCCTTTCGCTATCACTGGAACAAGGTTAGTAGAAAAAGAGCAAACACAATTGATCATAAACTACAGCACGTCGCGAGAATGTGACGAAACAGAGAAGCGCGAATTCGCCTGATCGCTCTGTTTGCAGACACGACTGCAAATATTGCCAACGGAAGCGAAAAAGTTGGAAGCTTTAAGCGAACCGTTGCTCAAAGATTAAAAATGCTATCAGAAAACTATAATAATTCGCTTGTTATTAATTTAAAATAATCTCTGAATGAATTTTGAGAATGAATGGAAGGAATAAAACCTGTGGTTGCACAAACCTCCAACCGAGCCAGAAACTACCCCTACTTTCAGCTCTCATCCACTGTAAAATAGTCTTCACTTACATGAACTACCGCAATTTTAAGATCTCGAATTAAATTTGTTAACCAGTTTATTGGCTAGGGAGGGCACGCCAAATAACCCCGCGTAAATGAAAACCATGTGTGCTTTACTTGCGTGGATGTTTCAGGCATGCGTCCAAAAGTCTAGACATCATAAGTTTTTTTTGTGGGCATCTACGTATTCACCGTATCCTTGGAATGTGCTAAAAATTCCACGAATAAACAATTCGTGAACATTGCTAATATAATTTGCAATTTTAAATACATTATAGTCGTGAATGAAACTAGTTCGAAATTTTAATTTTGTGACATCAAATTTTGAGAGAAAGTATTGAGCTTTTAAAGACAACCGTATTGTTGAAGACTAGAGTAAATGACATTACAAAAAAGATAACTATACATTCTGTAACGAACATTACAAAACGTAACTTTACATTCTGCGATCGAAAACTTAAGTAATAATTTAGACGACGGTAATAACGCGAATAAAATTAATAATACGTCAATTAAACGTGCACGGTATATGGTGTGAGAAATATCTGTTCCATGGACGGAAGTTTTGCTGTGTAACATGATGAGTAATTGAACGCATAGTTAACTACGTAGTCAATGCGTAGTTTCGGAAACAAAGAATTATGGGAACACTAACTTCTTAAAAGAAACTACTTCTTTGTTTTATTTCCCTCGAAAATGAAGGTGAAACGCTCACTTCTCTTTATGAAAGCGTCCTTGACTCACACACGCACGATTCCATGTTTCCATATGTTTGTGTATACAAACATGCATTATTCACATGAATATAAATGGTGTACGTATTTATATATACACATACCCATGATGTTGATGATTATTTGTTTTGACACGGTTGTGTTTCTCGTGATACAATTAAATCCCACTTATCCTGCTAAAAGATGCACACAGTATTGCATAACGTCCTTCAAAAAACATGAAGTGTGTATTGAAACACCCAATTAATATCCTAGATAATTTTATCTTTACATGCCTAATGTCTGTACAATAGATTCTAAATTAATCGGCTCCAAATGGTGATGGAAATTAGTGATAACTTCCGAATAATCGAGGGTAAAAACGAACGTAAAAATGTACAATAAGAATTCTGTATACCACAACTTATTTCAAGACAAAAACTCATAACTATACAATGCAGTTACACAACAATTGACGAATAAATGAACTCAAACTATGACAATTAAGAAAGTGAAAATGTTGCAATACATGAAAACGCAAAATTTACAAATCAAATAAATAGAATTGTACTATTATACTACGTATCAGCGATAAAGGCATTCACGCTAATCTCTTTAATGAAATGATGTCAAAGGCTCAATTATTTTTTCTCAGCCCACGTGATCGCGGGGTGTTGTTTGTAAACGCGCTCTCGCACTCAGACCAGCATATTACTGGGCGGGCCGACTGACGCAAGGCCACACTACAGAGAGAGTACCTACTTTCCGTGCTAATGCGTTTTGAGGTAGTCGTCTTCCTGAGAATGATGAAAAATCGTGAAATTTCGTGTTTTTCAATTTTTATATGGTCATATGCTTAGTTTTATTCTCTTTTAAATGCAAACCGTTTCTTGGTGTATTTCTTAGTTTTTTGGGAAAAAAATTTCAAAGCGAGAGTCAACTGTCAAAGTCCTTAGTGAACTTCAGATGCATTTTTCCGAATCGGAAATTTTCAGCACATTCATGAATTAGTATATTCGAGCTGATATATACTTCGAAAAGAATTGTAACCGGACCTGTTGTTGATGGCTTGGCTAAATTTATCCTCGTAATTAATAATTGCTAGAAAATGTCTTTGTACACTTGCTTTTCAGTTGTCGTTAGAATGCATTACAAGTTGTCACATATACTTTAATAGCACCTGATTATGTAAGACTAATTGTTCACTATTGTTTTAGCATTGACCTAAATAGAAATATTCAGGGAAGTAATATTATTTCGAGTTATACAATAACCTGAATATTCAAAGACAAATTAACCACCCAATCAAGGAAATTGCATTAGAAGGAAAACACATAAGTTTCAGGCATTGTTCATTCTAGGGAAGCCTGGAAGTAGAATTCATTATCCATTAAAAAAGAACACCACAATAAGCATAGTTAGGAGAAAAACGTCATCATATTTTTCACTTCAGGATTTGTGGCTATGGCATTAGTACATTTTTAGATTGAAAGTTTTTAATTAAATCATATTTTCTTTATAAACCCCTTGGCATTGAATACCTTTCAGAATTCCGATCTTCAAAAGCATTTGAATTAATTTGTAAGATATTATGCAATTTTTCATTTCCGTAAAAATATCAGTAGATCCATTCTCGCGTGGCGGCGACCATCGTCGTCGGAGTCTGGAAGGTCGCGTGCGGTAAAGGGGCGAACGAACCGGAACTTCCGAAAATACTCCGAAGGCCCTTGAAGATTGCGAGGCGGCCGTCGCAGGAGCCAGGTCGTCTGCGACGCCACGCCTCGCCACGCAACCGAATCCCTCGCCACACCTCGCCACATGCCGCCACGCATTGCAACGCATCACCACGGCTTAACCTCAACATGACTTGCTAAGCCACCGAATACCTCGCTGAGTGATTCCGTTCATCTTCAAGACTCGCCACACCTCGCCACGTAACCGAATCCCTCGCCACACCTCGCCACATGCTGCCACGCATTGCAACGCATCACCACGGCTCAACCTCAACATGACTTGCCAAGCCACCGAATACCTCGCTGAGTGATTCCGCTCATCTCCAAGACTCGCCACGCAACCGAATCCCTCACCACACCTCGCCACATGCTGCCACGCATTGCAACGCTTCACCACGGCTCAACCTCAACATGACTTGCCAAGCCACCGAATACCTCGCCGCATGATTCCGCACATCACCAAGACTCGACAGGTCACCAAATATTCTGCCACACCTCATCACGTGTCGCCGCGCATCACCACGACTCACCACGCTTTAACCTAAACATGATCTGCCAATCCACCGAAAACCTCGCCACGTGATTCCACTGTGACTCGACAGGCCACTAAATACTTTGCTACATCTCGCCATGTGTCGCCAAGCATTTTCAAGACGCGCCACGACCATTAATACTGGGTCATGTAACTCCTACCAGCATCACCCCTCGTCACGTCTAATCTCGCCATGACTCGACATGGCTCCCAATATACCTCACCCCACCAGGTCTCACCCCGCCTCACCCCACCAGAAACTCCCACGCATTACTAAGAAGTGACACGCTTCAAAAATACCTCACCACGCTGAGGTGATGCGACGACTCATCTCATTATGACTCGCCACCTCTCACCTCACTGTTTCGCCATGCCACGTCGCCTTGTGCCGAATACCTCGCCACGTGCCGCCACGCATCTGGAACACTAAGACTCGCCACATCACCAAATATCTCGAACCATGACACCACGTCTCACCAAACTATACGTCGTGCCGCCCCGTGCCATGACATGACACCACGTCTCATCGCATCATGACTCACTAACGAATACGTCGCCTTGTGCCGCCATGGAACACCACGACTCGCCACGCCACGCGATCCCACGCATCACCAGGACTCACCACGGCACCACATACCTCGCCCCGTGACATCACGCATCAACACGAGTCGTCACGTCTCACTCCATCTTGACTCACTATGCCACCGAATACCTCGCCACGTGACTCCAAACATCACCACGATTCACCACACCACGGAATAGTTGATCATGTGACTGCACGCATCACTACTACTTGTCACGCCTCACTTCATGACTTGCCTCGCCATCGAATACCTTGCCATCTGATGCCATGCATCACCGCGACTTGTCACGCTACGCTACGCCACGCCGATGTTCGCGTGCCCGGTCGCTGCACGACGTAATCTTGATTTCGTAACGGCGGAACGCAAGAAAGGTAATGTGATTGGGTATTATGTTTGTTTCACTTTGCTATTTCGGTTAACCCTCCACATCGTCGGTGCAGATGAATACTGATTCATCATAATCGTCATTTTTGGTTTAGTTGAAAAAACATGTTTATAAAATAAACAAAGTGTGACAAAGAGAATTCACGAGGCGGGGAGTACAGAGAGTAAAATACTTTGTCTGTGGCTGCGAAATAAACGGACCCATTCAAATTAACACCGCTCTCCTGCATTTTTTAGATGCGTCACATTTCTTGTGCACCGACGATAAAGTGTCTTGGAGGTCATCCAGACTCGTCGCTCCATCCTAGATTTCTGATCCAGTTTGGATATTTTCTGGATACGAGAATACGTAAATTCCAGGGCTCGATGGATTAAAAAGACGGCAGCTCAGACGTAAGTAGTTGATTCAAATGGGCTCAACGTTGAAGGCAACGTTTTACAGGTTTCATCAATAATATGACATCAACGTTCTCAATAGAGAGTTAAATAATGCGGTCAGACACGACGGATTTTTTAATGTACATGAATCACCAGAGCATTGTAAGAAGCCTATCTCTCGTCTTAAGGCTGAGTATTGTTGGAGAATGAAGGAACACAAGAGGTTGGAGGCCCATTGCTTAAACTACTGGTTCAGCATCAGCCTGGATTGGATGGGAGAATTCTAATAATCGATGCGATTAGCGCATCTTTAGAATTCTCAACCATTGTCCGCTCAATCAGCTGTCTAGTTGGAGCCGAAAATCCTTCCAACGCCGGGTTTACAACCCACAACCTTACATTCTACGAAGCATCATTGGCGGACTCGCTCGCTCATTTACCATTGCAGGTGCAATGTTTATTTCCAATTATTCAACTTCCTCTCTTTCTCTGTCTCTCCGAAGGCGCTACATCCAGGATTCGTAACATCATGTATTCCTTGGCGTTTATTTTATCCATTATACTTTGTTATACAAATTCGGAGGAAAAAATTGTAATGTAATGAAATAATTATAATTTTTGGTTGAAGAACGTGTATTGTAGAAAAATGAGAATTTGAATTAAACCATTTTTGTTACTGCCATAATCCCTCGAGCAGTATGCGATATTTGTGTGTGTGTGTTTACATCTGAACTTCTACGGTTCTCAGGGAACCGCGGCTTAGGTGTCGCTTCCCTATGTTTATCTCGCCGGCTGGGGCCGGCTCGCCCCCCTGGTACGGCCACCATGGCACCCACCAGGTTCCCCGAACCATTCATCTGATGACCCCTGACCGTTATTCTCAGTGTGTTGTTCTTATACCTTACACACGGAGGTTACGGACCTTCATCAGTTTCGACCGGTATTGGATATGACACGAAGGCTCCAACTGCACGCAACAGCGCTGGTCCTTTATTTCCCGACAGAGAGATGGAGAACCACGGAATGATTCATGATAATTGATTATTTCGGGTTTCCGGATGCTTAATCTGTTCACGTCATTAGTCCCGTAAGTGTTATGAATGTTTTCCTCTGGAGGTGGAAGTTATTTTCGCCCTGTAGAGTGTGAGATCTGGCGCCTACCTATAAGTCGAAATGATTGATTTTTTCGTATTTCCGGGCGCGTCAACTTATTTGGTCATTACTCCCGTTAGTGTAGTGCATGTCTTTCTCTCGGGAGATGGCGGCGATCTTTCCCCGCTGGATGGCGAGATCTGGCGCCGACCTACCGTGGTAAGGGCTTTCCCCCTAACCAGGACTCTCCCAGCAGCCGGGACAAGCTCTAAGCTCCCGACCGGTCTCCTGGAATATGTGGTAGTGTAGTGCATGTTAGTGTGTGTGTGTAAGGGGAGAGGATAGGACAAGGAAGAGGAAGGACAGATCGCGCGCGGTCCGTGGCCCGTTTGTTAGGGTACTGCGGGATCGAAGAACACGGAAAACTACCGATCAGAGCAGCCGGCTGCTAGAATTGTCTTGCTGACAGCGACTGAATTCGACCTAGCTGAAAGCTAGTGTCGAAAATTCTGCCGCCGCCAGGACTCGACGCTAGAACCTCCCGGTCAGAGGCGCTGCAGTGATATCACTGAGCTACCACTCCCGGTCCTAGTCAGCTAGCTACCACTCCCGGTCCTAGTCAGCTAGCGGGTTTTCGTCAGTTAAGAATCTCCTACCGGCCGGGGACCGTCCGATCGGGACAAGCTGTAAGCTCCCAACCTGTGTGGAAGTATAGTAGAGATAAGTATGTGTTAAATAAGGGGTGAATATAGCACAAGAAAGGGGAAGGAATGATGTCGCGAGGTCTGTGTCATTTAGGACGTCCCGAACAATAACATGAAGGACGCTTAAGAGAATGGCGCAATTCCCATTTTCGTTGAAATCCCTGATTTTTCGAATATTGGAAAATTTCAAATTTTTTCGGCGTCTTCCTACAACTATAATATTGAAAATAGACATTTTATTGAATGAAATCTTTTCTTCAAATACAGATTTTAAAAGAAGGCCACGCACAACTTTTCAAAAATATAAGTAGTTTTCGCGAAATTTTATCTGAATAACAGCAATGTTTAAAATTTTTTAAACAATTATCTCAAAAGCGGCTTCAAGTTTTTCTTTAAATTTTCTCTTCGTGTGTAACAAAGGACGGTAAAAAATTGGTGCTAGTCTCATTTCCGGCAAACTCTGTATTTTCGAAAATTGAAAAAGTTAACATTTCAAATCTACAAAGTTGGAGCTAGAGCTATTTGTTTAAAACCAAAATCTGTTCTAAAAAATCAGTTGTATAAAATTGGTAATGTATAAGTTTTTGAAAAAAAACGAGTTTTTTTAATAGTTTCTGCTTGAAATTAAAAGCAATTTCTAAATAATTCATTTTCTCAAAAACACTCCTATTTTTTCTTTGAATTTTTCCATGGATAAAACAAAAGATGCTTAAAAGAATAGCGCAGGTGTCATTTTCGCTCTGAAATACCGAAAATGGCGAATTTTGAAAGAATGAGAGAAATTATGTGCTATTGTAGCACCACTAGTTGAAATAGCGCTTTGACAACTTGCTTGTTCACATAAAAATGTTACCTTGTATTAGTAACAAAGTGAAATCTGCTGGTTGAAATAGCATGTTTGTTTATCATTTGTATGAATGAAATTAAAATTCGGCGAGATTTGGGCATGCGGGTTAGAAGTCTACCACAGAGGTGCAATTAGTCGAGCAGTTCCTCATAACACCATTGTTACTTGTTGACAAATGTCGTGAACTCACTTGCAGAATTTGACGGGTTTATTGCATACGCGCCCTACTTTAGAAAAACCGAGTTCCATTCAACCTTCGCGCTTCCTTTCTGACATTTTACATATACACATGAAAGGCATGATGTTTGATGACAATGCAGTAGGTAGATCACTGCCCAACTTTGAATGTTATCTGATCAGTTGGAATATCCATCACTAATATTACCATTTCTCTTTCGAAGCTTTTTTAAACGAAATTTCATATTTAATCCGTTATTTGAATTTGAAGCGAATATTATGATTTTTAGGAATACTTTACATGAAACCCCAACCACATTTTTTTTTAATTTCTCAAAAATAGCTCCGAATTTTTTAATTTCTTTTTTCAAATAGAGAAAAATGCACTTAAAAATGGCGCAAGTTCGATTTTTGTTGAATTCTCTATATTTACGTAAATTGCAAAAGTTCGGTATGTTTTGGGCGTCTTTTTCGATATATTTTTCTTAATGAAATACATTGTTCAAAATTTGATCTTTAAATAAGTTCCGATACAAGTTTTTCAAAATATGAGTAGTTTTGGCGTAATTTTGCTGGAAATAAAGACTACATTTAAAACAAGATTTTATCGAATTCGGCTTAAATTTTTTTCTTTGAACTATTTGAATGGATAGAGTTAATTACACCAAGTAACATCACATAAACATTATTTTGATGTAGCCTTTAATTTTTAAAACTTACACAAATGATATGTTCGAGTATTTTTGACAAATAAGGCAAGAAAGTACGTGCACCATTGGGCTTATGTGGAAAGAATGTACAAGTTTTGATCATGACCACTCTGCTATTATTTTCAAAGGACCCTTTAATCTTAATGCGCTAGACATTTGTATGTTTTGTAGGGTGCCCTATTAGTTTGGGATTACGAAATTTCAATTTTTAGTAATGTTAAAGGAAACGAAAAAAAAACACAACGTGTAATCATTTGACAAATTCTCAAATATATGTTAGCTGCGATTGCATTTATTTCTAGAAGGGTTTGCGAGAATATTCTTCGCAGGTCCGTACAATCTACACATTTAACAACCCTTTCTTTAAAGGCTTCAGTTTTCAAAATTTATTTTTCTTGCTTGATATATTTTGACTTTCAAGGTTATTTATGACAATTGTATGGTTGTATTGTGTTTGAAAAATTAAATTATGTCTGAGACATATTTTTGACAGTGGTATTTCATGGTTATTTTGCGGGGACACTGTCATTGGCCATACTTCCGCACCCGTGTATTTGACTCGGTCGTCCTTTGAAGCTCACCCCCGGCGCGAGTCTATTAGACCTATTTCGTTCAGGCGCACCCAAGGGTGTCCCCTGAAACGCCTGGGTGTTGACACCTACTTACTCCGCCAGATATCAGTGTCGTTAACTATATTCTATCTATCTGGTTGCAAGAACGAGTGATCGCATTAGGGTGGGAAATTGCCGGAGGGATTTAATTTTGCCGGGCAACTGCCGGGGTTCTTTTAGGCGTGACATTGCTACTGTGGATTTTCGGCCCTTCGGAAATCCTCAGCCGGGATCGAACCCTCACCCTCCGCGATGTTCTGGGGGAGCGGCGAGCCATCGCGACATCCCGCTGCGGATTGCAGCAGCGCCCCTCGCGTCGCCTCGTGCAAACAGAACTGCGGTTGCACCAGCGCAGGGCCTCCGCTGGCTGCTGTCCTTCCCAGGAGCGCTCTGCGGCTGGCCTCAGGGGCAAACTTTCTGAAGCGAGATTCACTGGCGGCGCTACATCGCAACGTGCAACTGCATGGGAGCGTTGGTTTAATGGAAGTTCCTTTTGAATGAGTCGGGGCAACACGGTGATAACTCTCGTTTCTGCAAATTTTGTATTCCGATGGAGAAAAACTGAATGTTAGTTCAGACAGTTTCCTGCTGAAATACAGAGTGTTTCTTTCTATTTGCATATTGTAGTTGTGTGAACACATGTGTACGTTTTTGTTTACGTTTTTGGGGAGGAGGTTTCTAAAAACTACTTGGGATAGGTGATATGAAGGTTATCATTATGTTGCCCCAGCCTCTTCATTTAATTTCTGAGTTTGGTTAATACTTTTTATAGAAAAGAAATTATTTAAAAGAAAATATTTCCAAATACTGAAGTGTGCTGATGATAAATAATGGAACACTTTGATAAATTTATCAAATAATATTGTTCTGGAATGTGAACAACATAATGTGTTCTTAATTGACATTTGTAAAATAATGAAAGGGAAATTGAACGAATATTTAACGCCACAAATTTACAGAACTATTTGCTGAATTTTGTTCGTGTTTCTGTTCTTTTTTAGTGAATTATTGTATTTTTCTTGTTCTTGGTTAAGGCAGGAATATAAAGGTGATATTTTTTGAACGTCTAATTATCTAAAATTTTATACCTAATCTAAGTGCAAAATGGGAGGAAGAATTTAATATACCGCACAGTTCCATGATTTACTAAATCAGTACTATACATACAAATTTTTCTTTGTTGTAATGTGCTCTTGAGAAACTTCACATTTCCATTCTAAAACATACATGTATGTGTACTCCTAACTAGTGTTCTAAAGCACAATGAATATGCTTTGTGTTCCTCAGTAATTATATTATTTACATAACAACTGCAATTAATTTTATGCTTTTCCTGCTAGTTAATTGGTTTGTTTTTCCCATGTCAGTTGTGTCAAAACTGTACAGGTTTAAGTCTGGAGACTCGGAGCAAACTGTCAGAATAAAGACGATGTTCCGATACAAGGGTCACAGTTCAGCCAGAACACAAGTTTCGCTATAAACTCGTATCAACTAAACATTATATAGAGACGGAACTCCTGTAACGATTCACAATGACTTAAGATACGAATAGATTTAATGTAAAAGGAAATGAAATCAATTTGTTATTCGTTATTTGAATCACTATTGCTTCCAGAGATTCACAGAGTGATGTAATTCTTCCTACAGTACTGAGATACTATGTAGCGGTAAAAAATAATGTAAGATCGATTTCAGATGAATATCAGTACGTTTGATACAATATAAGCAAATATTTGAAATTATATTGATATCAATATTTTTATTTATGAGAAGGGCAGCTTTCAATGGCATAGCAGTCATTTTCAACATATCTGGTATAAATCAAAATACACTTAGAAAGTGGAGAAGAGAATAAACTTGTATAAAAAAATAATTACAATTGTTACATTACTAAATATATTAGTTATATTGATATCGAAAAAACTTATTATTGACCAATAATTTAAAATGAAACAAAAAATTAAAAGGAAAGTGGATGTACAAATAACAAAATTAAGAAGTAAAAGGGGGAGTGTGATTCTATGAATTTAACATCATACGTAGAATTTTCTCATCATTTTGAATGCAATATCGAAAATAAAAATGAAAATTTCACAGTTTTAGAATTAAGTCAAATGAAAGGCAAGTTGTGCCATTTCATTCTTAAACCTCTGAGAACCAGATTTCGACTACAAAGAATCCGAACGTGCGTAGCGGTTTAAACATTTATGGGATCAGGTGGTTTATGGAGGTGACGGACGAGGGTTGTTAACTTGGGTTAATCGGCTTCTGAGACACGTTGCAAGGGTGCGGAGTAGAGTTGGCGTTTAATAATATCTTCAGTGGCGGAGAGAATTGTTTTGTTTATGTTACCATTGAGTAATATTTCGTATTTAAATACCCAGACTTTTCAATGCTAATCTAGAGTGGTGTTGGTTTCTTTATTTTCTTTTTGAGAGTGTGTGTCTGAGGAATGAAAGTGGGACGTGTTGAAATAATTATCCATGTGGGATTAATGAGTTTTATTTTTCCAGGAGATATTTGCTCTTTATTCATAGTGTTACAGATTCTGGCTGTTGTTCCTTGGAATGTAACCTCTCGTGGCAATCAATGCGAAGCGTAGACTCCTCATATCTTTAAGAGGGATGATTGGTTTTCCGAGAGACTATCTTGCATTGCTTCCGGATGGGTGATTATTGTGAGGGACTAATTTGTACCAGATCTCATGATGGTGGCTAAGCAATCGAAAGCTATTCATCTTGCAAATGAAACTGTTGGTAAAGACACCTTCGATTTCTACTAATCTAATACCAACAAAACTTACCAATTATCGCATAATAAAAGTGAATGTTGGCTACCTGATTTCTTATTTTATTAGGAATGATTAAGAATGAATGTTTTAGGAATTCGATTAATTTGTTGTTGAAAATAAACGTAGTGAAAATAACGTAATTTATTTAGTACTTTTCTATGGTTTTGTGGCATTATAAAATATGGTCTTCTCCCAACTGCAGATTTTTTGTTAGCGATTAATTGTGCACAACTGTCAAAGAAATTGTTCAAAAGTGGGTGTAAAATTCCGTATTGCTATTGATTGATTGCTATTAATTCCAGTCACGTCGACTACTAAGATGATTAGTCCCGTAAATGTAGTGCATGTTTTTGGTCGGAAGATGGCGTGATCTTGCCCCCCTGGATGGCAAGATCCGGCGTCGACCTTCCATCGGCTAGCGGGGTTTTCTCAAGGTATCTCCCACCAGCGGGACACTGCGCCGCCCCAACTGGGACAAGCTCTAAGCTTCTGACTGATCTGCTGACATGTGAGGTAGTGTACTGCATGTAAGTGTAAGTGTGTGTGTAAGGGGAGAAGATAGGACAAGGAATGGAAGGAATGATCGCGCGCGATCCGTGGACCGTTTGCTAGGGTACTACTCTGATATTCGCCTGGTATTGATCGGAGAAACCGCAGAAAACTACCGGTCAGAGCAGCCGACCGCTAGAATTCTCCTCCAGACAGCGACAGAACTGGACCTGGCTATCTGACTAGTGTCGAAAATCCTGTCACCGTTGGGATTCGAACTCCAGGACCTGCTGGTTATAAATATTTCGAAGTGCGTCGCTTATTATTCTTTGCTCTGTTCGGTGTTCGTTATCCGATCAGGAAACTCTTTCACGAAAATGTCAGTGACCTTATGTGTTTGCAAACCCAACTGAGCGATTAGCGATTCCTCACCACAGCGTGTTTTACTGTTGCGTGTATCATTGTCATCACGAAGCTGCGGTGCATGTATCGTGTGTCGCGAGTGAGCTAGGTCGGGCACCCCGGCGTTTTCTACTGTCACCGCCTGCTGCACATCGGCGGCGTTCGCGGCGCCGTTCCCACCTGCGCCGCCTCCGCCCGCCAACGCCCTCTGCGAGCGTTGACTCGTCGCCGTCGCCGACGAGGAGGAGCCGGCCGTAGCGATGGAGACGTGGTGACGGGAATGGTGATGGCGGGTGGGCGGTCTGGCTTCCAGAGTTCGTCGCTACTCCCTGTAGAGCGGTTGAACGGCGGGGGATTGATTGATTGATTGATTTTTTCGTGTTTCCGGGCGCGTCAACTGCTTTGGTCATTAGTCCCGTTAGTGTAGTGCATGTTTTTTCGCGGGAGATGGCGGTGATCTTCCTCCGTTGGATGGCGAGATCCGGCGCCGACCTACCGTCGGCTATTGGGGTTTCCCCCTAACCAGGACTCTTCCACCAGCGGGGCACCGCCCAAGCCGGGACAAGCTCTAAGCTCCCGACCGATCTCACGGAATGTGTGGTAGTGTAGTGCATGTTAGGGTAAGTGTGTGTGTAAGGGGGGAGGATAGAACAAGGAAGAGGAAGGAAAGATCGTGCGCGGTCCGTTGCCCGTTTGGCAGGGTACTGCTCCGGCATTCGCATGGTGTTGATCGGAGAAACCACGGAAGACTACCGATCAGAGCAGCCGGCCCCTAGAATTCTCCTCCAGACAGCGACGGAATTCGACCTAGCTGAAAAGCTAGTGTCTAAAATCCTGCCGCAGAACGGCGGTGGAGATCCTGGTGAAGGTGTCGGAAGGACGATCCGGCAGTCAACGTCAGAGGTCGTCATTTGTGCTTTTAGAGTGCTCTAATGACGTCAGAACGTGACTTAGGGATTGATTGATTGATTATTTCGTGTTTCCGGGTGCGTAAACTGCTATGGTCAGAAGTCCAAGAAATGAAGTGCATATTTTATCACAGAAAGTGAGGGCAGGATGCAGAGATAGCGAGATTCAGGCAGGATGACGAGATTCGGCACCAACCTACATATCGGCTTGGTGGGTTTCCCTTAATAAAGTATCCCCACCAACGGAGGACTGCTCCAGCCGGAACAAGATCAAAGTCCCTGACTGACATCCCGAAATGTGTAGTGATGTAGTGAATGTAAGGGATGAGGATAGGATGACGAAGAGAAAGGAAAGATAGCGCGCGGTCCATAGTCTGTTTGTAAGGGAACTGCTCCAGCATTCGCCTGGTTTTGATCGAAGAAACCATGGAAAATACAGATTAGAGTTCCCGGCCGCTATAATGATCCTTCAGACAGCGACTGAACTCGACAATAGCTTTGTAGCTACTGTCGAAAATCTTGCCACCGGCGGGACTCGAACCATAGGGCCTCCTGGTTGGAGGCACTGCTGTTAATGCTCTGAGCCTTTTCAGGCAATGCGTGGCCTGCAGAATGATGGTACTACCTAATCTGAATGCACACGCCAAGTGAATACCAATTTATCCAGATGTTACTAAAAGATATGCGGCGTGTGGGCACTTACAGTAAAAATGCTGTATAGACTGTCACTGTGTGAAGGATCGAAATGTTATTTAGGCATTTTCGGTGTTAATTTTCATAAGCAAAAATAACGGACCGCTCACGATAATTCCTTCCCATTACATTCCGGCTCTCATCCTTGGGATTTGGCGATTAGATGATTCTCAATTTCTGCTTAGCCAATTCCCCGTTATCTAGAACAGAATCAGACACTACAAATACGGGGATATTATTTAAAAATCAATGAATGATTGTGTCACCCGAAAAGACAAACGTGTACCGATGTCGTCGCTAAAGAAGGAAAGGAAATTTGCCTGAAAAATTGTCATTTTGCAGGATGACTGTTTTAATCTGAACGGATCTTTTTATTTCCGGACCGAAGGACCCCATATACCGACAGACTTATGAATTACCTTTATGACATTTTTTAGTCTAAATATACTCTAAACTAAACATACTTCTGCATTTAAATATAAAGTAATTATTTGAAGTAAAAAACTGGAAATTTCTCACTCTACCTTTAGCTGGATATAGCGGTTTTATGTTATTTCAATATATTTCACCTTGTGTTTAATCTGGCGGTTGTAAGGACTTAAAATGATAGATTATCAGTTTTTTGAAAAAAGTTATGTATACATAAATATTACTTTCATTGTTACAGGAACAACACAATATATTTTCCGTACAAGAATTATACAAAACCTATGTACTATCATACATGTTACATGCAACGTTTCATAATAACCTGTACGTGTATGGCGAAACAGAAAAATGTAAAAAAATTGAAACAAGAAAATACCCGATAGCATGGCCTTTTTTACTGAAAACAGTATTACTGATTTAACAAAGACGCCATTGTCATAATATTTTCTTTCCTTTATCTCACCTTGTATACCAGTTTTGCCCAGTTTTTCGGGTGAAAAAGAAAAACACGTCTGAAACGGGGCAAAAATATATCAAAAAGCCGGTGCATCAGAATGAAATAACCGGTTTTGCTTATAATAGGTAGGTTTTCCCCTTTCATGCTCTTGACGTGGAAAGGAAAAGAACTCCACGAACTACCTGGGCGGTCGACGGAACTTTAGAAAAGCGCACCGCGCTGTGAACTTCTCGCGGAGTTCGAGTCGGTTGTTCCCCTTGGCGAAGGCGCGGGCGGCGGTGAGGCCGGTGGAGGGAGGGGGGAGTAAAGTATTTCTGGAGGCGGAGACGTTTGCGCGCCGCGCCATCGATCCGGGGACTCCGGGAGCACATCCCGCGCGGACCCTCATGCCGAAGAGCGGTCGCAAACATACGTCGTTTGGTGACACGGTTTCATGTGCGTGTGGCTTTTATGCAATGAAAGACGGTTACCTCGCAGAAGGTCAAAGGTGGGAGCGGTTCCTGGGTGGTTCATGGAGGACACTTTGAATTCCATATTCACTCATGTGACAGTAATTCAGTTCTATTCAGTATTCTTTCAATAATGTTTTTTCTCTGTTTGGTTGATTGATTGATGTTTCCGGGCTTGTCAATTGCTGTGATTATTAACCCCGTTTATGTAGTGAATGTTTTATCCAGGAATGTAGTGGTGATCCTTTCTTCGCTGGAGGGTAAGATCGGGCGCCGACCTACTAGTCGATTTGCTCAGGATTTTTCCACAGGTATCTTCCCCCGCTGGGCACTGCCCCATCCAGGCCAACTTAAGTTTCCGACTGATTCCTCGACATGTGTGTAGTGTACTGCATGTAAGTGTAAGTACGGGATAGAAAGGGACAAGGAAGACGAATGAAAAATTGTGCGCGGTCCGTGGCTCGTTTGTTAGGGTTCCCTAATGTCGAACATCCGCCACTCTTGAGATTACGATCTCCCAGTCAGAGATGCTGCAAAATCAATGGCAATGATGGCTCTGAGCTAAATCCAATTAATATTTGTCTGGATTCAATTAGAGGGCATGAATCGCGGACTGTGACCGATCTTTGCTTCCTCTTTCCGTATCTTCACCCCTTCACATACACACACACACATACACACGCACGCACACGCACACACGCACGCGCACTATTCTTCCACTTATGACGGGAGCTTAGAACTTGTCCCGGTTGGGAGGGTGCCACGCTGATGGGAGTCACCTGGATGGGGAAACCTCGCAAGCCGAACTATACTTCTGTGCTGGGTCTCACCAACCAGCGAGGGAAGAACACCGATACCTCCCATGGTAAAATGCACTACACTTGCCTGACCAATACCGAACCATACCAAATCACGCCCACGGAATCACGAAATAATTAATCAACCAATATTTTCCACGAAAAAACTTTATAGAAATACAGTAGTTGCCATAACGAGCCAAGGGAGCACTTAGTGCCACTTCAAAATAGAATTGGTTTCAAACTACTAAACAAAGTAATTCAATTATTCATATATTATGGAAAAGAATTGATTTAAAATAAGAACTATCAGCGTTTTGTTTCTTTGTATGGCAGTCGAGCATTATCAGAAACGGTATGTTGGCGGAGTTTTGTAATATCCTTCACTCTAGCCAGGGAGAAAGGTAAAACTAGTTTGGAATGTATTGATATATTGATATTATGTAACCTTGATGAGGCATTCGAAGAGATAGAGGTTGAGAGAAAATAATGAATTTTGAAATTTAGAGAGACGACAATTTTTCTGTTGGATTCTTTTCGAAAGACACAGGTTTAAATATTAGCAGGTAGCAAAATAAAATTCGGGCAAAGATCTTGAAGGCTTGCTCTCTCAAATTTAGAGTACCACTTCATTCAATGCACGGTTCATTCAAGACGCGGTAGATGTCAGTCCGGCGCACCTGCTTCAGTTCTCTGTTCTCATCTTCACGTAATGTTCCTCAAGTACAGTGATAATGTAGGGGAAAATGCTAATATAAAAATATTTTCGTTAAAAGATCCGTAATAAAATTGAAGTCAATTGATAGAATAATAGAAATATTTTGTGAAAATAGCAAAATATGTAAAATATGCAATATAGTACTAAATATGTAAAAATATGTAACGAAAAAATGAGATATTGTGCTTAGAAGGCGACGATTCACCAAGATTATAATTTTGAGAACGGAAAGTAGAAAGACAAAAAATATGTAATTACGTACAAATCCTGTCTCTACTCATAACATTTCTAGATCATAATTGATGAGTCTATCTCCCCGCATCTCCTCATATCTGTGCGATCAGTCTATCTCCCCGCCCCAAGTGGAGGAGGAGATCCAGGTGTGAATGACCGTGCGCAATCCGTAGTCCATTCTTTTAGGCTCTTCTCCAGCGGTCTGGAATCGATTGCATGGATCTCCAGATCAGAGTAGCTAATCTCTGGAATTATATCCAGGCGGAGTGTGGATCTAAGCACTTAGCTTATGTTAAATATTCACCTCTGCCCGAACTGGAAACTACGACCTCCCGTCATTCACTGGTTGCGGCAATCGCATAGACCTGATGAGATTCACAATTCGTTCTTTGAAGGTGACGCCTTGCATGCGGCATTCGGCGAGTACGGAGCGACCTCTCCAGAATTTAGTATGTGCAAACGAGATTTGATAAAATTTATGTTTTATGAATAGTTTTATTAAAAAATTTTCAGAAAATATCACTGGGTGGAACAGGGAGATATTTTCGGTCACTTTACCTATTATTTTGGCACTAAATCATATTAGAGGACACTGTCGATGAGTAATATACAAATGATTCGCATTCATTTCAAGTGGTTCAAACGTGCTGGAATTGCGGTATTATTTTTGTCATTTCGACACCTAACAATGTGTGCATATACCAATATTTTATGTAGCCACAATAAAAAATACACTACGAACTTTCTATTTTCAAAAATACTTAAATGGGTTATTCTTGGATTAGCAGTAGGTATATAACGAACTTAGTTGAAATCATGTGCAAAGTGAGTGGGGTGGATTGTTTGATATTTGGCGATTGTTACCTGACCAGCTACTGGCGATGTGCATGCCCTCTGCGAATTTTTGTATCAAAGAATTCATATTAATACTCTCACATGCTTTTTGATATGATTTGTATCAAATTTTAATTACCAAATCGTCGATCGCGACCTGTTAGTATCTCGCAGGAGAATTTTCGGTAGATCGCAGAATCATGCTCAGGATAAGTAACCCAGAGTTTCTTCTCATGACTCACGAAACAGCTGCTTAGATGCTCACGCCCAACTGTCCCTGTCAGTCTCATAGTTAAGGAGGTTGTCACGTTATGTCAAAAATAAGATTAAACTTCGCAACTGAAATGTATCACAAGATTAGATGTTTTTACATGCTTTCCCAAAATATAAAGTGATTCTACCGTATAGTTTTAAAGATAATCACATTTGAAAACTTGCGTTTTAACACGCAAAGTATAGGAAAATGATCTCGTCCGACCGTATATAATTAAATTTGAAACACATCTACATAACATTACACGAGGGGAAAATATTACAAATGTAGATTAAACATTTCTGAAGAGAACAGAATAGAAATGAAAAGATTTTACCGTGTAGTTTGGACAAAAACGCAAAAAGAAAATAACATCTGTCATCAGTTTTTCGTAAGAACGAAAAAGTGCGGCAACGTTGCATGACATACCACTCGGCGGGAATTTTAAATATTGCGAAACAGAGGCTGGTTTGTAGGCATTGCTTTGTGAACTGGCATGCGTATGCGGGGTCATTCATGATGAATGAAGATAAAATGTTGTTTGCGAGTTGTTTAGCGAGTTCTTCAACGTGCACGATGCGGCGACCATCAACTGGAAACATGTCTTCGTCTGTAACGTTTTCTTCTCCGTTTCGCGGCTACAGACAAATTTGTTTTCCACGATAACTTACGTTTCGTAACAAATCGCCCTTTATATCTCAACT
Organism: Teleogryllus occipitalis; assembly: GCA_011170035.1. Taxonomy (NCBI): domain Eukaryota; kingdom Metazoa; phylum Arthropoda; class Insecta; order Orthoptera; family Gryllidae; genus Teleogryllus; species Teleogryllus occipitalis. The sequence continues at coordinate 28,589 of BLKR01005643.1, read as the reverse complement.
GTTCGAACATGATTTTCAGGTTATAAGACCTACAAAAACAACTCAGCTCAACTCAATCACACACTGTTCTGTACGTTCTTGACCTTCCCGAAAACGTAAACCATTGGTACCAATAAAATAAATATAAAGTGTTGCCAAGTTTATTGCCTGAAAGTTATCAGTTCTCGGAAGGAGTTAATTGCGATCTAAAGGTATTATTCTTGAAAGAAAACATTTACATAATACGTAAGAAATGTCCTACTTATAAGATAACTAGAATTTGAAGAGAAATGCAGTCATACATAAACGTTGATTACTCCAGTATTTTCAGTACTTCATGTTGGTATTTGGAGTCAAATTAGCTTCTTAGCTTGCGTTTGTAAAATAATTAACACATTTTAATACATCATTTAAAAAATACTCGTTTACCAATCGTCGCGAAATACAGAAATAATATACTTGATACTCGTTCTTCATTTTTTAACAAGCACGTTCCAAAATTACAACTTTTCGTTCGGCTGACTAGAGAGTAATGTGACAACCTCCTTAAGTGAGTGAATTTCATGTACACATGCAAAACAGAATGGGCGTAACTTCAGTCATCGCGATGTCATTGCAGTGCCCCTGACCGGGAGGTCCTCGAGTTCGAACCCCGAGTGTGCATGGAAGGATTGTTGACACTATCTAGATAGCTAGGTCGAATTCTGTCGCTTTGTGGAGAAGAATTCTGCTGCTCTGATCGGTAGTTTCGCGTGTTTCTGAGATCAATGCCAGGCGATTGACTGAGCTGTATCCTAACAAACAGGCCACGGGCCGCGCGCAAATTTTCCTTCATCCTACTCCTATCCTCATCTTCTACCCAGTCACTTACATGCACTCCACCTCCACAATTGTCTGGAGACCATTCGGGATTTAAGAGCTTGTCCCGACTGGGGTGGTGCCCCGCTTTTGGGAGATACCTAAATGGGGAAACTCTGGAAGCCCAGTGTAAATTTGGTGCATCTCACCATCCAACGAGGCAAGATCGTCTCTCATATCATGATAAAAAGCATCTTGTACTCCACGGGACTAGCGACCATAAAAGTTGACACGTCTGAAATCACTAATCAATCAATCAGACACGAGGACAGTTTTTATTTTCGGTTTTCTCTTGGAAGCTCACAGTATACTTTAGACTGTACGTTTTCTCAGAAGCTTTATAAGTTTGACGATCACTGTTCTGAGGCGTTGAAAGGTGTCGCTCGGTTCATCTGGCTGGGGGATGCGATACGGTCATAGACAATTGTCAACAATTATAAAACCTGTCAAAATAGAGTCGACTTCGGTTATAGTGAACCTCTGGGGACTGACATTTTTGGTTCACAAAATTAGAGGTTCACTATATCCGATGATGTCAAAATTAAATAGAATCTCTCCACCACGGTTAATTTTATTAATATGCAGCTACAGCAAAATATATTAATGAAAATCTCAATATCTTTATTTTACCGTAAAAAATAAATTATTTGTAATTGTTTGCTTCTTACACTGCTCATTAGTAATTTCTCTAGATCCTCCTCGAGATTGTGCTTTCTCCATAATTGATTCTGCATTGCCCACTGTCTCTAAGAATCGTAATGCAGTCATGACATCCTTCAATGTCTCTTGCACTGTTGGAATACCGACCCACTTACCGAAGACCCTTTGGCTCGCTTAATAACATACGAGATCCTTTCGGTAGCGGCATGCAGTGCATGGCGCAAATGGTTAATAAAACTGTCGCTGAAGGAAACATTCCGGGTCCGCTACTTCCACCTCAAGGGAGACTTCTTGGATTATGACCTTTCGCCAACGATATTTTTTTCCAGTGTGCCTAGAGTTGGAAATTGTGGCACAGAGGCAACATACGTTTCCAGAAAGGAATTCATTTCTAGGAGGTATTTCCAACGTTCACTATAACAGAGGTTCAGAGTTCACTATAACCGATCTTCTTGTGTACTGGATACTTGAGATTTTCTAACGTGACAACTGTGGCTAGTATCTCCAAGATGGAATTCGGCACGACTTTTTGCGTCATTCTCAGTCCTGCCGCTAGAATCGCTTGATCTGCAGTACTGCTTGATATGGTCACGATCATGCAACATCTTGCGATATGACCAAGAAAGACGCAAAAAGTTGTGCCGAATTCCATCTTGGAGATAGTACCCGCAGATGCCACATTAAAAAAACAACAAATATAAGTGAAACGGGACCACAGACAGGTTCTCTACAAGCGAGAGTTCACTATACTGCGCTTTTCACAGGCTTGGACATAACGTTTCGTCAGTTGCTCGGCCAGCTGTGACAATTCTCCAATCGGGAGCTTACACGTAACTATATGTAGTGACGTGTAAGCTCCCAATTGGAGAACTGTCATCGTTGGGCAAACAGATGACGAACGTCAAGTTCAACTGTGTGAAAACCGCAGTATACATACGAGTTCACTATAACTGGTGTGGACTGTAATCGCCTGCCCGCCCGCCTGAACGACGTAGGTAGGAAGGCGCTGGCTGTTATTGGAATGCCCGCACGCCGCTTCCTGGTGGCGCGGCGGCAGAAAGCGCCCGCCGCCGCGCCGTGCCGAGGCGAGGCGAGCGCCGGGCGCGCTGGGCGCTACGAATGTCGGTCACGTGTGCATTGGCGGCCGCGCTGCGGGCGTCGGCGGCCGGAAGGATGTCAGCCAACGGCGTTGCGCAACGGCCGCTGGCAGCCGCCTCCAGCTGCCGGCAGCCCCACGCGGCCACGGCGCTTCGCCGTGCGGAAGGGCGGGATGCGCGCGCGCCGCCCCCGGACAACGCGCACGCCCGCCCGCCTGCCTGCCTGCCTCTGGGGGAAAAACTCTACTCGCCCACTTGTTTCCTCGCTCGCTCACCTTTTCACCCTGTCGCCTTTTTTGTTCGCTCACCCTCTGGCCCGCTGTACCCGCTCACTCGCTCGACCTCTCACCCTCTCGCCCGCTGACCCTCTCGCCCGCTGACCCTCTCGCCCGCTGACCCTCTCGCCCGCTGACCCTCTCGCCTGCTCACCTACTCGCCTGCTCACCCTCTCGCCCGCTCACCTACGCGCCTGCTCACCCTCTCGCCTGCTCACCCTCTCGTCTACTCACCTACTCGCCTGCTCACCCTCTCCCGCCTGCTTACCCTCCCGGCAGCTCAACCTCCCGCTCGCTCAATCTCCCGCTCGGTCACCCTCCCGCTCGCTCAACCTCCTGCTCGCTCAACCTCCCGCTCGCTCAACCTCCCGCTCGCTCAACCTCCCGCTCGCTCAACCTCCCGCTCGCTCAACCTCCTGCTCGCTCAACCTCCCGCTCATCGTCCCGCCCGCTCACCGTCCCACCCATCATTTAACCCGCACATCCTCTTCCTCACTCACCCTCAAGCTCGCTCACCCTCTCGCCCGCACATGCTCTCGCCCGCACATGCTCTCGCCCGCCGACCCTTTCACCAGCTGACCCTTTGCCTGCTTACCCTTTCGCCCAATTACTCTCTCTCCCACTTACCATCTCGACCGCTCACCATCTCGACCGGTAATCCTCTCCGCCGCACATCGTCTTCCTCGCTCGCCCTCAAGTTCGTTCACCCTCTCGCCCGCACACCCCTTCCTCACTCACCCTCAAGCCCGCTCACCCTCTCGCCCTCTTGTTCATTCGTCCTTTTGCCCTCTCGTTTACTTGCCTTCACACCCTCTTGTCCTTTCGCCCTCTTGCAGACACTCTCACTCGCCCGCTTCCCCACTCACCTTTCGCCCTCGCCCCTCGCTGCTCAGTCATCCTCTCATCCATTTGCCTGCTTGTTTTCCTTCTCTCTCCCGTTCTCATCCTCTCTCTCTCTCTCTCTCTCTCTCTCTCTCTCTCTCTTGCTTTCTCTCTCGCATCCGTATAGTGATTATCTTGTCTCAAGTTCTAGCTAGACTTCTTTTCTTTCTGCTCATCCTTCACTTATTCTCTCAATCATTGATACAAGAGCTTAACATGAGTTATTTCTCTACAAAGATGTGATATGCCCCGAATAGTCATTTGGAGATTATCACGGCCGGAACGTCGCGGTCTTATATTAATGCAACTTCAACGTTTGTCAAAGGTGCTTGAGAGTAAAAAATAGTAAGAATCATCATTTTGTGGGTCCTTGATATCGATAATTGGTTGACGGCAAAACATCTGTCCTTCTGTTTGTCTGCCTGTCCGTTCGTTCGTTCGTTCGTTCGTTCGTTCGTTCGTTTGACAGCTTCTTGGCAACGCCTATTTAATATTTTGATTTTTGAGGGTACTTTACGTGGATCCTTAATATTTTCAAAGTTTTCTCAGAAATGGCTCCAAATATTTTTTATCCCCTACTTCGGACTCAGCGAAGATAACTTAAAACGGTGCAGGTTTTATTTTCGTTAAACACTTTGAATTTTCGAAAGTTGTAAAAATTCAACATATTTTCGGCTGCTTTCAGCAACTAGAATATTTGAGACCGACATTTTTTATATTAAAATTTGTTCAAAAACAAATCTTTAAATAAAATCACATTACATTTTTCAAAAATATGAGTAGTTTCAACTTAACTTCACGAGAAATAAAGGCAATTTTAAACAATTATTTTCTAAAAACCGAATCCCCATAGTGCAAAGTAGGTGCATAAAAAATGTCAAGAGGGTCTCATTTTCTGAAAACTCTGTATTTTTGAAAATTGCAAACAAATTAACCTTGCAAACCTACGATTTTGATGATATAAATTTTTTTGGTAATGGAATCTATCCTAAAATAGAACTTTAAAAAAGGTGTGGTCCGAGTTTTTGAAAAAGGAAGAGTTTGCGCTCACTTTTTGCTCCAAATAGATGCAATTTATAAATTTTGTTTATCTTGGGCGGTTCTGTGTTTGTTGTTTTTACATTTTTTCCTCGCATAGAGTAAAATAAATTTTAAAAATGGCGCAATTCTCATTTCGGTTGAACTTAATTTTAAAAAATTTCAAGTATTGCAAATAATGCGAGATATTATGTACCGTTTTAGTTTTTGCAATCAGGACAGACAAAACGTCGAAATCGTTGTCACTGAAGCAACTAGTCTTGTTAAAAATTACACAATTTCTCTTGAGTCAAGGTCAATAACCAGATAGTACAGTTTGTGCTCAGGTTGTTTTGATAAGGAAGATAATAGTTCAACGACGGCAATTATAACTCCGACTTGTGATTATTAGAACTAAGAAAGAAAAGCAATTTCTTCGCAACTAAAATGTTTGAGAACTGCTACCAGATTTTTAAACTCAAAATAAAATTTAATCGTTCATTTTTCTGTCCCCTTATTTATCGCGTTAAAAATGAATTTGATGGTTTTGCTGAATTGATGAGTGGATTCGAATTTTGATTGTGAATGTAAATAGAAGATACTTGCGAGTGAGCAAAAACAAAAAACCAGTCTCCTACTATCGAATCACCTCCATGGTCTCTACTTGTCTTCTACGTTTTATCTCAGTTGCTATTGTAAGACTTAGTAAATTTACCACACGAATATTTCATCAGAACATGCTTTGTAATTAATTATATGGAATATATTATGGAATTAACTCCGAATCATTTTGAATTCCGATCCTCCAGTTTTCGGGACCGTGCAGGTTTATGGTCCCGTTTCGGGTTCCTTTATGGTTTTGGGCCCTCGTCATTTTTATGTTGTTCGATTCCTTTAGGTTGGTTTCAGGTCCCATTTTGGTTTGAAATCTCTTATTGTTTGGAATCTCTTATTATTTCGAATCCCTTATGGTTTCCGAACAGTTATGGTTTCCGAACCGTTATGGTTTCATATCCCTTATGGTTTCAGATCCTGTATGGTTTCTTCCGATCTTACGGTTCTCACGGTTTCGTATCCTTTGTTTTTAAATTCCTGGAGCTTTCGTATACCCTTGTGGTTCCGGGGTCCTTTATGGTTTTGTATTCCTTGAGATTTCGTCGTCCCGTATGGGGTCGGGTGCTTCGGGATCCCTCCAGAGTTCGGCTCCCTAACTTTACGAAACGCTACAGTGTGTCGCTTCGCGCGACTAGCTTCGCCGGCGCTGTCGCTTCTCGTCGCCGCCGACTCAACAAACTGCGCCCCACGTGGTGGCAGCCAGAGCGAAATGACGCGACTAGGGATGGCAAAAAAATCGATTTTTCCCCACCAGAAACATCGATATATATTATCATCGATATTTTGCTTTCGATGTCTTCTTCACATCGATATTTTGTTGCAAAACCATCGATGTTTTTTATTTTTTTTATTTTTAAATAAAGGGTTTTAAGCACGTTGTAGAGTAGCAGCAATCCACAGAAATATCGTTGTTGTGCGTCATCCTCTTTATCACGCTGAACACTTCGCCTGTGCAATCTGTCGAGGGAATTTTAGGTGGTTATACTTCGATGGTGTATGACTGGAAGTGACTAAAGGGTAAAGTAGCGAAACACGATGTTTTTTATTGTTAATTTTATTCTTTACATTCGATAATAATTTTTATTAACATAATACTAACATACTGATAACCAAACAATAGAATACTTTTCCGTACTGTATATGAAAAGTAGATAGGAAAATGGCTTGTTTATTAATCTACAATTAAAATATCGATCGTTTTTAAACATGTTTTTCGTCGATGTTTTCATCGACATCGAAAACCCTTTAGCGATGTATCAAAACATCGATGTATCGATGTTTTGGTAAAATCCGCCATCACTAGACGCGACGCGACGCTAAACGATGCTGGCGGGGCGCGACGCCGCTGCCAAAGCGAACGCGACATGTTCGGGTTGCGACAAGCGCGCCTGGCTGACGCGCGTCAGCCGATATTAATGGACTTATTTTTCACCGAAAGGTCTATTTTTTGCATCTTCGCGAGGTCTGAAGCAATTTGATCAAGTTCGCCCTGTGAAAAAGAGAAAGCGACACTAAAAATACGAGAGTAAAACGTGAAACTTTCGCCAGAACCACATGCTATTCGATAGGTTGCTCTATCTTGTTTTTACATCGTCTTTTAGTGTGGAAGAGGTAGAATAACTAGAGTACAAGCATAAAACTACAGAAGTTCCAAGATACCGGGTATTTTATGATCGTTTTTGACTTTTTGTGGAATGTTTATTTTTCTTCTCTGCAACGCCCCTGGCAACTTGGTGCTGGACATGGTTCGATTTGGTTTTTTTTGTGAAATATGGAAGGAAAAAATATTTAGAAGTAAAACGTAAACATTTAAATATAGGCAGTCATTTTTTCGATAATTCGGTCATTGTCTTATTTATTATTTGGAATCTTCATCAATCTGTCAATTTAGTAAACATTTCTGTTTTATCTGTTTTAATGAAGAAGAGGAAGAGTAATTTAGATTTTGATAACAAAACATTAAAAGTTAAACAGGGCTAGTGTTCGTTTTCACAGAAAGGTATATTTTTTTGCTACCATGCCAAGTCTGCGAGAAATTTATGGTAGATGTGCGTGCTGATCGTCTTTTTCTGAAGAAAAGATAGACCATGCATAAAACATTGGAATGGAAAAAGCAGTAATGACACATACTTCTTTAAAGTTATGATGACTTTCCTCTTTTATATTTCAATGCCAGGAATAGCCCAGCGACTTCAAGCAAGAACAGATTAACGTATGCCTCCATTTGTAATAATGTATCCACAGAATTCCTCTCTCCATTACACGCAACGTAATGTGTCGATAAGTTATGGCTATTCTTCACATTATACACCAAGTTTATTTGAGTTAGAAAATAAAACTAAAATTATTAAAAGTATTAAGTGTGAAAACTTCATCGTGCAATTTATTAAGAAAATCTAATTTAATCGCTTTTAATTTTTTGTATAAGTCGCATCGTCGTAGTGGACAAAAATCTGAAATATGGTATCCACCCCTTATTATTCTTCGCTATTGGGACATCTCTAAGCAGGGCTTGATTTCAGGTGGAACGCGACGGAACGGCGTTCCGGTACATTGGGAATAATTATTAAATTATATTATAAGCATATAAACTAATAGTTAATTTTGGGCGTGTTCCGAGACCTAGAATTCTAGAACTCAAGCACTGTCTCTACATTGGAGTTGGGCCGATTGCGCCTCTGTGGTAGTGTCACGGCCGAGTCCTTCGTGACTTCATTGGCCCACCGCCCATGCCAAATCACACGGACTTGGCAGAAACGGAATCGTGGCCTTGCGATAGCGGTGAGTGAATCGGCGAGGCTGGCGTGGCGCGGTGCGTGGAGCGGAAATCTGTTTTTGTTCCTGGCGACTCCGTTGGCACGGCGGAGGGCAGGCGGGCAGACGGCGCGCGGCGCGGCGCGGCGGCCGCCAACGCCAACGCCACACTGACCACGCGCCGCGGTGGAAGGTCACCGACCACGCGCCGCGCCGCCTCTTTGCGCCGCACACTGGTGGAATCGGGCCGAAAACCTGGCCATAATGGCAAATGCGAGTGGATTTGCCTATAAAATGGATATCAATGGGTTTTTGAGTTGGCTGAATTTGAATAACATAAATAAATTTCAAAATCCAAAATGGCGGATCTACTCATTTAAAAACAAACAAAACTGCACAAACTATGTACGTATGGAGTTCTGGAAATCACTGATTTCGATTGTTATAATGAGATTTGAAAATTCAAAACGGCGGTTTGGAAATAGGTAACTGACATAAAAATAATATGTGTAGAAATATGGATACAATAGTTATCGCGGTCGAGGGTTAATATTGTTATCTTTCCTAAAGTTTATATCAGTAATTTTCTTATTAGCGGGAGCATAAACGTCACCACAATGACGTCACCGTGACGACGTTTTGGCTCTAGATTGGACGACACCGTAAGAGCTGATTTACGACAACTGCCCTGTTAGAAAAACCCAAGTATACTGTCCGTGCCATCGTTACCTGCCACCCCAGCAGCCGTCAACATCGCCGCCACCACCGTCGCTATTAACACCTCTGCCGCCGCCGTCACCACCACCACTGCCGCCGCCGCCGTTGACATCACCGCCTCTACCATCACCGTCACCGCCTCCGCCGCGCTCACCACCACCGCCTCCGCCGCGCTCACCACCACTACCACCACCACCACCACCACCACCGCCGCCGCCGCCGTCCCCGCCGCCGCCCCCGCCGCCGCCCCCGCCGCCGCCCCCGCCGCCGCCCCCGCCGCCCCCGCCGCCCCCGCCGCCGCCGCCGCCGCCAGCGTCACTACCGCCGCTACGCGCCTTCTCCACCACCGCCTTGGCTGTAACCGTCTCCATAGACTAAAGAGGTAATTGTTTACTCTATGCCGTCTCTTTTGTCCATCCCCTCGCCGCCCCCAAAGCTCCTCCAATTTTGGCGCCTTCGCCTCCTTGTGGCATTTCTGTCCGACTCTTCTCTCTACTTCTCCGCCACCACTTCCATCATTCACAATTAGTGTCATCGCACATCCAGACTGTATTTTTACTATCAACTCGTCTAGCAGAACCATTAGTAATGTAACTAACATTACTTTCATTGTCAGCACCATCATCTCCACCGCTAATATTATCACATCTACATATGTATCAACAAAATCGCCACTATCGCTATCACGTCACCGCAATTATCGACTTAAGCTCCACCAATGCTACTATTTTCTATTAGCACTAATATTAAGAACACGAACCCTGCAAGTAATAAAAAGTATACGACTCTAAACAAAATGACTAAAATGTTACAACCATCGCAGTACGGTTACAACTTTTACCATTCCCTCAACCAACATGACTGCTTACCAACACTACCATCTTAATTTTTCCAATTCATATACAACCATCACGTCTCCCACTTTTACCATCTCTGACAAGGACATCACCTCCACTTTCTACCTATTGACAAAAACTCATCACCAAGTTTCAACTATCAATACACTATCCTTATCTTCCTACTTCCCTGTCTTGTTTTTTAGCCCTTACTTTTCTTGAAGCTGTCGCGCCTTGGCCAGCTACCACTTCCTACTAGCCACGGTCAACGTTCTTGTGAGCGTTTTACCCATCCCATGCCAGCCACTCAAGGGCATCACGAATTGCTTTTACGATATTTCCGGAATTCTCCACTTGTCGGAAACTGCTGGAGTTCGTGCTTCTGACTCGGTCGTTTTCTTCCAGTGCCGAGGTAAACATTGCAATGGTCAACCGTGTATGTGCAGACATTTTTTGTCCCTTTTTCTCTCTGATGAGGTGGGAGTGTACTCATTTGTACCTAACCTTGCTTTCTAGTTTACTCGATTTATTCCTCGCCTCGAACAGTTATTTTCATTTTTTTTAAATTCTGAATATTGTTTCTAAAACCTTCTGGGAGCCAGCAGACGTCGCTCCATTGATATTATTCATTTCAATGTTCAACGAGATTCCAACCTTCGGTTTCCTCACCTCTTCCTCCTCCTCTCTACTCGCTGCACCTGTATTCCCACATCATATCTGCTCTACTCGTGTTCACAATTTTGTGTTTCACTTAATATTCCGCAATATCATTTTTTTCTCTCAGAGAAACAGATAGCCGATTGTCTTCCTTCAATCTCCCCTTGCAGTCTTTCTCTTCATCCTCTTCTTAGTCTTTCTCTTCATCCTCTTCTTAGTCTTTCTCTTCATCCTCTTCTTAGTCTTCCTCTTCTTCCTTTTCTTCTTCTTCTACCTCTTCTCCTCCTCCCCTCTCCTAACTCACTTACCCTTATCTCCCACGCCCGCTTGGCGATAGCGGCGGTGGCGGCGGCGGCGGTGTTGGGCGTCGCGGCGTCCCGCTGGCTGCCCGTACGCGTCGGCGTCGCCGGCGCGGCGCCCGCATGCGTGGGCGCACGCACACGGAACCGCGCGGCCCGCAGCCTCGTCCCCTCCTCTCCTTCCTCCCGCCCCCACCCCTTCCGCTCTCCCACGGGCCGCTTCGCACGTACGTGAGGCGGCGGAGGCGGAGGTGGAGGCGCGGCGCGACGCCGGAAGACGCGCGCCTGAACCTCCCTCCGGGCGCTATTTAAAGCCCGCTCATACGTGCGGAGGGTACAGAGGTTGCTGAATATAGCGAACTCAAAAAAAAAAAAAAGTTTAATTCCGAAAATAAATGCCGAACGATTTTGGAGGAGATTACGACGATGTACTGAAGTTTTATGCTTACTGACATGATACTTTTATTCTTATTAGGGAACGTGTTCTTTAATAGGCCATTTGTACAGAGACGTAGCAGATAAAATGCCGCTTATGGCAAGCACAGATTTTGTGCCTAATCCGATTAAGATGCATATTCTATTAATAAATTATATTGTTACACGATTCCCCAAGTATAGTTTTGTTTCTGTAATTAACAATAATTACCAATCAGCTTTTTTTAAAAGAAATGCATAATTCCCATTGTCAGCAGTACCCATGGCAAACGCCATTCCCGTCCTGCCCTAGACACTGCTATATGTTTATAGACACCTTTTCTTACGCTAGGCAAAACAAAAGCATTTGTGAAAACTAGTGAGCGTTGGATGGGCCCTTACTTCGTAAGTGTCCTCCATATATTTTTAACAAACATTGTACAATCTGTATCTCTCGCACGATACAGACCGTTTGGACGACTAGACCGTTTAGATCTCAGAGTTCCAAATTCGTGAAATCTTTCATAAATTGTGTGAACAAGAAGATATTCGCGAAACGTAATAAACACACTTCTTTCGCACAATCGGGTAAAATAATGTGGAATCTAGTGAAAGTTATCGAGATTTGGAAATTGAAAGGGAAAATTTCAGTTATGAAATATTTCGAATTAGAAGAATCCATTTATCGAATGTCATGTTTGAATATGCGGATAATGAAAAAAAAAATACTGTACAAAAAAAATATGAAATAAAGTACAAAAAATTATGAAATTCGAGTTATTAATATTGAACTTCATTGACATTTCAATTACATTCAATTGAAGTAATTTGTGGTAGAAGAAAGAAAATATTACATTATTCACAAGTGGAAAGATTATCAGACGAGGCGATCTGAGGGAACTAATTCTCTCGGCTGAATAAAATCCTTTCATTTCAGAGCGCCACTCATTATTTTATCCATTACCATTCTGAACAGGAAAACGAAACAGCAATCTTCATCGAACACGTCATTAATTATGACATTAGTCTTTCTCTCATTGTAAGGTCGCAAATATTAATGTGTTAGAAATTGTATATTTTTAAATTTCAGTAGAGAATGAAAACAATGTTAAATTTGTCAAGGACAAATTTAACATCGTTTTTACAAAGGCCTACTTAGGTATAAAAGATAAAACAGTACCTATGTCTGGAGACAGAAAGACATAATTTGACTTTGGAAGCACTAAATTTAGAGATATTTAGCTTTTTGTGTCATAATAATAATATTATAAACCAGACTTCAGACACCAATAGTGAACAGATATTTTTTAATAACATGCGTGGAAATTATTCTGAGAGTCGTAGAAGCAAATGTGATTAATAATTTCGTATTTATAGTTACTGTTTTCCCACTACAATAAGTAATGAATAATGTAAATGAACACTAATTAAAATAAGTAAAAAGAGATTTGAAAGTGTCCACCATCGACCCATGTAAGAGCAAACGAAATACTGATTTTCCATATTACGGATAATGGCATTCCAGTGCCGCGTCTTTGCGAGTAACCTGCAACTTTATGCCACTTTCGAGAGAGCTCCTTTCTGACTTGCAAGTTCACTAGAAATGTTTTGGATACGTGTGTTGAGTATTATGCAATCGACGTCGGGGATTTTCTTTGTGTGTATCGTAATTGCCGTTCAGGATTTCCTCATGACCAGAGAAACGTTAATGTAACAGAACGTCAAGAATTACAATTTATTCGATTTCCGATTGGATATGTTAAGTTAATGTGTTGGACGCCGAATACCTCTTTGGTCATTACTGGCTGTTAATTAAATTTTCTGACTTGTAGAACTTCAACATTTTTTTACTTATTTATTAACTGTTATCTTACCAAATGCATTCTGCATTAAATAAAGAGCATAAAGTAAATCCAGGGTTTATAAAAAATGTGATGGAAGAATTAGAAAATATGTGTGCCTGTAATTTCCTATTATCCACTAAATCTTATATCGTGATCTCTTTGACTTATATGTCGTGTGACTCGTGCCGTGTTCACTGATGTTTGAATTTGTAAATAGGGGAGGATTACAGACTTCAGAGCGTAGGTACTTAAGTATATATTCAGTATGAAAGCTACGCGCATTGAGAAAATTTGTAATGGAAAGTCCTGAGATGAAACAGCATCTGCCACACAGCATAGTATTCTTCAGAGCTACACAACGTAGCATTTACTAAAAACAGTTTCTTTACAAAGCTTTATTCTTCAACTGCGGACAGAAAATCTGTTCACGGGATCTCTTCTTGTGCAATTCTTCTTGACTAACACGTTGTTCTTTGCTGGAAATAGGCAGTAAAGGCTGACCAGTCTCTAACAAACACCTGAACGATCGTCAGTATATCAAGAAAACGTGGAAGCCAAGGAAGAACTGTGTATGCGTGCTCCGTTATTGCGGATCTGAAGCCGCTTAATTTTAGCCTAAGGAGATACGGTTGTTCAAAATTTGAATATCATCGTATCAACTTCCATTTAAACTTGTTAAAATGTAACTCCATTATCTGTGCACGTCTTCTAGAATTCAGTGGGAAATATAGTTATTCAAATGATCGTTTCCATGTTGTCGCGGCAGGAAGGATTATCTCTTGTCGAAGAACATGATGGATAAGAGCACAAATTTATTGTTGATTTAACCTTGAAAAAATATTTTATTACATTGGAGCTTTTTTTACAACCCTTGCAAAAAACGTATTTGTTTGTTTTCAAAATTCAAGTAGTATATGGCTTAGTGTAGGGATAACAGAATTTTGAAAACGTGCACATAATTCACTTCCCCATAGCACGTCACACACAGATTTTAACTGTTTTTGACGTAAAATAAATAAATAAATAAATAAATAAATAAATAAATAAATTTTACGTAGTCGACCGGTGACTAAGATGATCCGAATCTGAAACAAAAACTGAGGGTTCCCATTTGATATTTTAGTATCTTCCCTCCGCTTCCAGGGAGGTGGGTGCGAATTAATTTTACTACAATTTGGTATCGCTGAATAAATAAGGGACTTTTAATATTAACTTTCATTCAATAAATTACCCTCATTCTAATTTTTCGAAATAGTTAAGCGTTCCTGAATGTAGGCGAACAATCTGTTTATAAATACGATCCAGAAGGCTCGTTCATTATGAAATATTTGAACATTTACCTTCCATCACGTTTGACATTTTAATTCGCAACTGACTTTGCTCGTAATGCCTCGGCAGTTTGCATTTCTGACACAAAAGAGATAGTGGTTGAGGATTGATGGGTAGTCACAAAAATAAGTAATAAATGAGTGACCAGTTTTTACCTAAAGCTAGACAAATCAGAGATTATTATTGATTTATACGTGGACTGTAATGTCAGAACGTCTCGTTGTTGCTTCCTCTAGCTTCGACACCCGGATTTCTTCGTCAGTTTCAATTGTCGCTCAAATCAGAATATTCTCAGTCTTCTTAACAAAACAAATAAATACCTCTACAAGGCAAGATTGTTGTTGTTGTTGTTGTTGTTGTTGTTGTTGTTGGTGTTGTGTCCAACGCCAGGACTCTGGAAAAGTGTTCATTTACCTACAAGTCCAACATTGTCTAAATTTTCTGGAATAATTGGCACTACTATAATGATGTAACAATTATATTAATAATATATATGTATATATTTTATTTTTTTAAAAATTTTATTTATTTAGTCAAAAACAGTATGTGACGTATGGGGGAGAAAATCATCTGCGCACGCTTTCTTGAGTTTCAGAATCCCTTCCCAACAATTTAACTATTAATAGTTGAAAGATTAATAATAATGATGTAACAATTATTAATAATTAGTATACTCTCTGGTAACAATGCTACTAATTATATCTGACTGATTATCTGCATGGATCACATGTAACAACTGCATAACAATCACTTCAACGATTCTGCATCAAGAAAACAACAGGGGACACAATAACGGACACTACAATATCTCATTTGCTGAGTTTCCTGGGAGGAGAAATGTGGAATGTAAATAAAGCTGAATTGTTTGAAAAATAGTTTTTTGAGCATTAAGGTGTAAATGCTTAAACGCATTTGTTCCCGGGAAGTCGACTTTGGAACCCAGTTCACTAACTCCCTGAGCAAAGAGACCAGTGTACGGCGATATCAAATATTAATATATTACTCATTTCCCATTATATGAAAAGACGGCTCTATATCGAAGCATCTAACAAAGAAAGAGATCACTGGCAATTTACCAGGCGTCTACTAAGAATTAAGGAGGCTTGATTAATTGTTAAGTCTTCCAAGAGTTCTAGGCAATGTCCTTGGTTGTTCCCAGAAGCATATTTCCAAGATTTCTGCCATTGCCACTTGAATCATGATACTCTTCTGACAAGCGAAAATCAAACGAAACGTTCTTTGTCATTCTGAATTGTCCTTGAGCTGAGAGGTGAGGAAAATGTCCAACGAGATTTGAAACCGTATTGTACATTCATCAGACAGACGTCCTTATGAATGGTCGCCATGAATCATCCATTTATATATAGACGAGAAAGAGTGGGGAAAACCTCCAGCAATTAATAAAGAAGACACCTGCACAGGTCATCGACACAGAGAGATAACTAGTCACAAAGGGTGCACAAGGAAGTACGCTTTAAGAATGCCTCTGATGGTCTTAAAATAAGTCCAACGATGTAATGGTGTACGTTTCGTTTAGTGTAGTAAAGAAATAGGAATGCAAACATCTGAAATAAGTAGAACACGGCAGTGTGAATATGCGTTTTAAGATCATAAGATACAAATGAGTCGATCCTCAAAACGAATATATTGATCCGCGTATCGATACTTCCACGAATATTTTTTTCCAATTTCGAAACCTTTTTCCATAGAAATATCTTCGTATTCGAATATCTCTCCCGAAGTTAATTTTCAACGACTAGCTGTGATAGCTCATGAAGTCGTTAATTCGCAACTAAAGCTTCGCTGACATGGCGTTCCTTGGACCAAGTCTAGAACATTTCCTTGACGCCAGGAGAATTTGTCGTAGCCGACCACAGCGTGAAGATCGACTGTTCTGATCGCTCGTTTCCGCAGTATCTTCTGATTAATTGTAGGGCTCAGTAGAACAAGGGGCTATCTCACATAGACGTAGTTTTGAGATAATGAGGGTTTTACCTTAACTTCGCTCATGTGACTCAATACATGTGTAAACTTTTAAACACAGTACGCCTAGCATATAAGTCCATACTGGATTTAAATAACATATTACACTAAAAGAATAATATTTACAGTATTGTATAATTATAATAACTGAATTTCACAAAAAAGTGGGATAGCCTCTTTTTGTACTGAGCCCTTCCGTTCCAGGCGGTAGCCGGAGCAGTATCTTAAAACAATAGACCAGCGTCCAATACTTCCTTGACATTTTGTCCAATCATTAGCACCAGGTGATGGAATGATCATTCATCCTCATGGGAGTCTTTCTGTATGATCTAGAAAAACTCCCTCAGTATTTTGAGGTAGGAATGTTTCATCTATTGTAGCGAATTATAATTGGACCTATGAAGATCTGACAGTTATTTTTAAAAGCGTATTTAAAATTATTTATACATATCATCTATTCTAAAATATTCTTGGACTTTTTGACTAAACAAATGCATCCCAAGGCAAGGTTGTTGTTATTATTGTTGTTGTTGTTGTTGTTGTTGTTGTTGTTGTTGTTGTTGTGATAGTTGTGGTGGTGGTGTCCAACGCTAGGACTCAGGAAAAGTGTCCATTTGCGTAATATGAATGTCATGTATAATCAATTAAAAACACTTTTAAGAATAATTTATCTTAATTAGTCTAATTGTCTAATTATGCATGACAGATATTGAATCACTTTGTATTATAACGAGTATTTAGAAATTGTGGAGTCCGACTTACAAAATCTACAGAACAGCGAGTACGAGTTTGGCAAGGCCAAATGTAAAAAAAACAACAAGGAAGGCGATAGATCAAATGCGGCGGCAATGTCGTAAGGAGAGAAAATTTCATCAGCGTCTGCGAAAACGCAAATTTTAACACTGACTAGAACAATTTCTCTTTAACTCCTTACTAGAAGCTCCTTCTCACGTTTAATTCGCCGTCAGAGAAAAAAATGAACCTGGAGACTGCAGTGGTTCTCCCTTTTTAACTGCTTCATCTTGCGCAAACGCTTCTTTATTTTAGCATCTCCAGGGAGAACTGTGTCTCCTTAATGAACAAGGGTATCAAGTTGAGACCCCACTTTCTTTTTTGCACTCTAAAAAAATGTATTTTTATCCTTTAAAACGCAAAATTGTGGGATATTGCTTGTAATTTGGGACTTTCAAGAAATCGAAGTATGCTGTATATAATTTGCGTAATCAGCATTGTGATTTTATACAAAGGAGTGCTAACAATAAAGGAGGAAACGATTGAAATGGAACGGAAAACTATATCTATAACTATATATCATATCGTTATATTATAACCGTGAACCCTGACTTATAATTAATAACTATTTTTTATAATACGTCACCCTTTGCTTCAACATTGTAGTTGTGATTTACAATGTTTTGTTATCTTCCAGGTTTAAAATCCTGTCCTGAGTAATAGTATTCACTACCAATTGAGGTTTAGGCTGGTTCAGAAACAGATGCATTTTGATGACCGTGGGACAGCTGCGAGTAAATTCCTTTATTTCTGAATATTCTACTTTTACGTTTGTGGAGCGTCTCTAGTGTATCCCACTCCGCGACTCGGTTGGTCACCCTTTAAAAGTATCTAATTCTGTGGAATAAATTGATTAAATGATATCGATCGCACGAGTTCAATCTCTCTGTTTGCTAATAAATGTCTTGAAATATTAGAATATTTACACCCGCACAGTACCGATTCTAAATGATATAAGTCAGTTTAGGACATCTGGCCATAGGACATTCGGATCAAGTTGAATACATTCCGCACTAAATACAAGGTTTTTTTCCTAGGGCTTTTATCCAGCCGACAGCCGGTTGCCCTTTACGTCCCGAAGGGACGCATATTCGACCATACACTAGACAAACACTTGCAGGCTCCTCTGATCTGGGGTCAGCAGAACGCGAGGCCCTCCGCGACAACACACACACAAAGTCAAGGGACAAACAGCCATGCCCAAGGCGGGACTCGAACCCGCGACCCTTCGGACCGAAGCGCTGAGTCGGTATTCGCTCTTAGCCACCTCGGCCATCCAGGTCGGCAAAACAAGGGTTTACGAACCATAAAATTTTCTCATGGGCCCGGCAAGTATTCTTCTTTTATTTCTTCAAAAGTCAAGGGAAACCTCCTTCATTTTCCCCCATCGTCGAGAGCCTACATCCGGTTCGGGGACTCCCAGCCATAGATATGCAGGGAACATCCACAGATGTTGCTCCGCGGCTGGTGGGCCGGTTCTTGGCCGAGACTTCGCGATGGGGCCGCCCACTCTCCTCCGCCTCGCGGAGACCGATCCGGCAATTACGTCACGCCCATCGGGGAACTTCGGCTGGTGCGTTGGCCGCCACCATCGCGGTTGCCGCAGGGCGGCGGGTGGGGGTGGATCTCGGTGCCAGCTCTAGCCCAGACCTGCCCTAAGCAAGGTGCCGTAGGCAGTCGAGGGCAGCCGCGGCCACGCAAATTGCCGCCGGGGCCAGGCGTAGTACGGGAAGATTAGTTTGTGGAAAAGGTTCTGCCTCTGTCCGTACAGCGTGATGCATTGTCTCAGAATGTTCTGTTTTTTTCTTTCTTTCTGATCTTTTAGGAATTCCCAAAGACAGGAATCGCACGTAGTCAGAGCAGCAGAGCGTGCTGGCCACAAACCAGGGGTGATAATTCAGTCTTCATAAACGGCATGTAAACTCTCACGGTAACAAAGCAGTGTGTGCGGTTGCGGAGTTCTGTTGGAAATGAACGCAATTACGCTCTTCATTTTTTATTTTTTAAATTTATTTATTTAGTAAAAAACAGTCAGAAACTGTATGTGACGTATGGGGGAGAAAAACATTTTTTAACGTTTGGAAGAAAGGTTCCAGTATACGATGCACATAACGGTTTGACACATTTGACATAAGTGTCATACAAAAACATATTGTGTTTGAGAGTGAACTTTTGCAGGGCGAGATCTTGAAAACCTCCCGTTTTCGCAGCGCTCCCAGGGAAGTTCAGTGCTCTGTTCCTGATGAGTGATGGTCCGTCCGCCGAGCAGAATTTTCCACGATAGCGGCAAACTAATAAAACAACACTGTATTATCGGATAATATACGGTAGAGGGTTAATATTTATCGGGAAGACTTTCTCCTGTCCCTTTTGTTTATTGTTGACAACATGTTCAGAACAATTTCCTTCGGCTTGTTCTCGGGCATACTCAGCAAACACTCCTCATATTGCAAAAGAATCCCCGTTGTGATTTTAGTGCGGCACGGCGGACAGCACCGGGAGAAGTAGCTCCATGCATCAATTGATGTCACTGCAGTGCCTCTGAACGGGTGTTCCTAGGTTCCAATCCCGACGGTGGCAGGATTTTCATCACTAGCTACACAGTTACGTCGTATTCAGTCGCTGTCTGAAGGAGAATTCTTGCGGCCGGATGCTCTAATTGGTAGTAGCTCTTTTTTCGACCAATATCAGGCGAATGTCGGAGCAAACTCTAACAATGGGTCACGGACCACGCGCAGTTCGTTGGGCGGGCCTGATTTAAGTGATTGCTATCTTAACACTTTCGAGGCCTATGCTATTTGTGTAGAAGGATCTCTCTTTCTCTCTTTATTATTTTCATTTTTCATCATTTGGAGTTTTCATTATTGTTTAAGAATTCTGAAATATGCGCTACTTATTATTTTAGGGAAAAATAGTGCATAATTCTCAACCATCTTTTGGGAACGTTGCAGGAAGGTAATTCTTTTAGTTTTTAAAAAGATACGTAATATTTAACGTGGCTTAAACAATTAAATGAATATACTTGTATAGTTCACGTACGTGAATATATGAATACATACATACTTATATATTTCTCGCTTAATTTGTTGTTGCAGGACTTTTTCATGTGATAGCCGAAGTGCACGTAAGACATATATTGTCAGAATATTATACCGTGACCAATATTATGAAAAACTATGAATTGGTGTTGCCCCACTAGTTTATTTAATTAATTGTTTGAATTTTATTTTTCTTCATACATACATTTTATGTTTTTGGTATAAATATGTATTAAATAACTTAAATCTTGAAAGGAAACACGGTTCTTTTCATTTCACCCCTGTCCTGGGTTCTGAATTGCATAGATTCCTTCAAATTAAACATTTATCAACTAGGACCTTGAGTCATGCTGAATAGGTGTTTTCCTCGCCAACATCACTACGCGCAAGCGGTGTGTCCGCCTCAGGAGCGTGGTCTCTCCAGTGGTCGATGACGCGTGGGCGATTGGGAAGACTGCCATCTCTGCTGCTTCTGCGCGCAGTCTTCTGTTTCAACAAAGCAGCATCAGGAGCTGTCCCGTTTGAGATTTACTGGTTAAATGTTTTATGCATTAGAATTTGCATGTGAATTTGATCTAGGAAATATTGCTTCAAACTGTTCAGTTTATTCAATGTAAATTTAGATTGTTTTCGCCGAGTCACTGATTTGTTGCGTTGATTTTTCGATTGCTTGCGTCATACATCATATTTCAAAAGTTTTATTGTAACACGTCTTGTTATTCATGTTTGTAATGCCAGTGTCAGTCTTTTTTCTACATTTTATCTAATAGAAATGCTTATTCAAATGTTTTTATTTAAAAACAAAATAAATTTATATAGAAAAATTTGAAAAAAACACGAATGACATTTTTTCGTTTGATGATCAAAAATCAAGGCAAAAGAAATGAGTCTTTTGAAGTCTTTAGAGTAGTTAGCCTTAAGCTTCCAAGCAATCATCAGCTATGAAAAAATGAAGTAAGTGATGTAGTGGGACACCTGAGAAATTGATTTGCCTTCAACGTCTCAATCCCTATTTAAAAATATCCATGTCGTACTCAAAATTCAAAGCCACAACCTTTATATTTCCGCTGTCCAGTTGTGACCAATCGGGTGCTTTACGTAGCTCGTCAGATTATACCATAAAAACTAATAAAAATTAAGCTTAAAAGAACTTCATTCTGAAATTGTCTAACATCAAATTGCGCGTTATAATTACACGTAACCCAAATTGCAACTGGCGCGCGCCTCTGAGCTGCATAAAGGGACCTTTTGCGATGACTCAAGCACGAAGTTGGCTCCGTCTACCTCTCTATGAAACGCTCGTCACGTACGCGCGAACGTGTGAGCGCACGCGAATAGTGCGCGAACGGCGCCAGAGCTGCCACGTCAACAAGAGCGCTCGGAAGGGTCTTCGCGAAGATACGCTGTGTATTTAATTCGTTGACATCACGGGTGAATGAAACGAGATACCAATCAGGGAACTCTTTTATTGTACCTCCGCTTTGTAAAGGATGCAGAAAATTGATTAATGAAAAAAAAAACATTATTTTCTTCGGTTCAGTTAAGTAAACGATTAATAGTGCTCTCCCTGGTGACAAGAGACAATTTTATTCTCGAGTGAATTTCATGTACTATGAAAGATATCTTAAGTGTCCTTTTAATTTCCAGGTTGTACTTTTACTATACGAAGCGTTAAAAGATTTCCGAGAATTAACCACTAACTATAGTTGAACAATATAAAGTTGTATTTAATATTCAAATTTTAATCAATAAACAAATATTTTCTTCAATTTTTTCTAAGTATTCATGTATAGATGACGTGAAATTGACAGCATTACTTACTTATCAGTACTAAATAAACAAACAGGAGGCCCTCTAAGAAACTTAGAACTGATTAGATCGAAAGTCCAATCGAAATGGAATTGGAGGAATATATGAATGAAAGCATAAGTATAAATCTTACTTATTATGTAGAAAAAGGAGTTACTAGGATCAGTATAGAGGACCGGCACAAATCATCTAAAATATACGAAAAATTTACTACAGATTGAATGGTGACTGAAAAAAGTGAAAGATCTACAGAAAACAAGAAATGGGTGTTGGAGTTTTGCTTAAAGAAGTAGGTTGTCGGATATTTTCCTCATGTGTTTCACCACTATCAAGCAAAAAATGTGCCCGGTTTTATTTAGTCTTTCACTTCTTAGCGTTAGGTCCTAACGTAACATTGGGGACTAGTATCAGAGAACGTTGTAATTAGCTTTTCTGCGCAATATGAAATTGTGAATTACGATGATGGTGATCATCGTAAATGATTAGGACTCTCCATATTAACCTGTTCTCTCCATGTTAGCCATTTATTAGTATCGTTTGATTTGATTTGTAGAACAGATACTGCGTGAAAGGGTTCAGGTCTGTTGCAAATATGCTCTCTCGTCACAAACTAAAGTAATTCTTTGAGCAAGCAAGCCTATTCAGGTTTGCTCAGATGCAGTCTTTAGACTTGAAGCTCTTTCATAACCTATAAATGGTTCAGACTGCTTTGCTCCCCTTCAGACGTGAGAATTTATGCTGTAAAAAATCATACCATTCGGAATAATTATTTGATTAGTTTTAAGGAGGTACAAGATGGTTCGCATTTTATTGCAATGCCGCAATTGCAAGATAGATCAATCCATGCTTTAGGCGAGATTTCGACCTTCATCCAGCTGCGATTCAATAGCGGTAACAACTTTACTTCTGCAGTATCGTTGACTGGGAGATACTAGGGTTTGAATACAGACTGTGGAGAATATTCAACACATACATTTTGGGTCGTATTCATTCATTGTTTGGAGGAGAATTCTAGCGGAAGGATGGTCTGATCGCTAGTTTTCCATGTTTTTTTCTGACCAGTAACAGGCGAATGCCGGAGCAGTTCTCTAACAATCGGGCAACGGGGGAGCACGATCTTTCCTTCTTCATTCATGCTCCTTCCTGTCCTCTTATACATTCACACACACACACACATTCTCTCTCTCTCTCACACACACACACTCACCTCTCTCTCTCACCTCTTTCTCTCTCTCTCTCTCTCTCTCTCTTTCACACACACACACACACTCATCTCTCTCTCTCACCTCTTTCTTTCCTCTCTCTCTCATTCACACACACACACTCACCTCTCTCTCTCACCTCTTTCTCTCCTCTTTCTCACACACACACTTTCTCTCCTCTCTGTCTCACTCACACACACACACACACACACTCGCCTCTCTCTCACACATCTTTCTCTCCTCTCTCTCTCTCACACACACACACACACACACACACACACACACACACACACACACACTCACCTCTCTCTCTCACCTCTTTCTCTCCTCTCTCTCTCACCTCTCTCTCTCTCTCACACACACACTTGTACATACATTGACTACACTACCACTTATTTCGTGAGACAATGGAGAGTTTCGAGCATACCCCGGCTGGGGCTGAGTCTCACTGGGGCAGATGCTCGGTGGGGGAATTCCTCGCAAGCGGATGTGTAGCTCGCCGCCAGATGTCACCTTCCTTCTGAAATCGAACATTTTACTTATTAATGAAATTTTTTTTTTTAAATTGAGTTTTAGCGAATCTATATCGATACGAAGTGTCGATGTGAGCAATATCTACCGCCATAGATATATGTATGATTTAATGTAGAGAAAAAATTATTCAATGACTTTCCTCAATGTTTTTCATACTAAAAATGTATTGTAGTCTTATATTCTAAAACACGTAAATTGTAATTGATAAATGAACTTTATTGTAACGTGATTTAATAAACTTGCATACATTTAATGTAGATCGTCCATCCGATAATGTTTATCACGAAATGAGGATCATCTGGAAAGTGTGAATTCCGATATTACGCAGTATTCAATTTTTGAAAAATTATATTTAATATTGAATAACACTACGTAACAAAACTGAGAAAGTTTAAATTTATCTTTTTTTATTTTTTCCTCAATTTGTTAATGTGTATTATCAAAATGAAAGTAGTTTTTCTATTATGTCAATATTTTGGTTGTAATTAACGAATCTTTAAATTTTCTTAGAAACCTCTACAATAACTTGTTTATGGAATTTAACTAGTATACAAATTAACGTGTCCCTGAGTCAAATATGTTGAATGCACTTCTACTGAATATGCCTAATGCTGAAAACATCAAAATGGCGTAAATCGAAAAATGTACATCAAATCGACTTTTCCTGTGTGATTTTGCCCTTTCTGCACTTACTATCCCCATAGGTAGTCTCCAATCGAAGCACCGTTTGAACCTCCCAGATTCCTTTTTTCCATAAAATGATTGTCCTGATGAAAGCGTTCACCATGGTCTTCGCTTACATCTCCTAAATTTGGTCAAAAATAAATCTATACGAGAAAACAATTAGTGCATTTTCTCTGAGATTCTACATCCAAGCAAAGGGTAGCAAATTCTCTATCAGTTGCGTATATTCTCACTTGTTTTGTTTCTCAAGAAAACTTGCACCACGTTTCTGAAAGCATCGCAAGTATTCATCCGGCGTGTGTCCGGCGTGTGTCCGGCGTGTGTCCGGCGTGTGTCCGGCGTGTGTCCGGCGTGTGTCCGGCGTGTGTCCGGCGTGTGTCCGGCGTGTGTCCGGCGTGTGTCCGGCGTGTGTCCGGCGTGTGTCCGGCGGGTGTCCGGCGTGTGTCCGGCGTGTGTCCGGCGTGTGTCCGGCGTGTGTCCGGCGTGTGTCCGGCGTGTGTCCGGCGTGTGTCCGGCGTGTGTCCGGCGTGTGTCCGGCGTGTGTCCGGCGTGTGTCCGGCGGGTGTCCGGCGGGTGTCCGGCGGGTGTCCGGCGGGTGTCCGGCGGGTGTCCGGCGGGTGTCCGGCGGGTGTCCGGCGGGTGTCCGGCGGGTGCCCGGCGGGTGGCCGAATGCGTGGCGGGTGTTGGGGGGGTGCGGGACGGGTGGCAGGCGGATGCGAGGTGGGTGCGGGGGCGTTTTTGAGACGGGTGCGAAGACGTGGCGACGAGGGGGCAAGGCGGGGCGGGGCACGGGGTGGGAATAGTGTGGCGCGGCCTTGTAGATAGGATGACCTCCAGGGGGCTAGCCTCGGAGGCCTCGCCGGCTGCGGCACCGCGGGACCCGAAATAAAAGCGAGCGAGGCTCAAGACCTCGCAGCGGACGGAGCGAGAGGATATGGAAGCGTTTGTTGATAGGCGCTGACTCTGGTGGGCTCGTAGGGGGAAGAAAACAAACGGAAGAAGTCTCAGGTTCACTTGTCCGCCTTGAATGCCACTCACGAAATGCATTTGCGCTCGTTTTTGTTTTTCTGTTAACCCACAACGATACTCGTGTCGTCGGTGCTTAAGAAACGTGACATGTTTTATAATTTGTCATTTTGCAGGTGAACTGTTTTAATCTGAGCGGAGCTGTGTATTTCGTGTAATTCTAAATACCAGGTTTCTTGTTAACTACGTTTATGAAAATATTTGTAGTAAAATTATGCCATTTTATAATATCAAAATATCAATCACTGAATAATAGAGGATGTGATAGCGAAACGAATGATGCAATTACTTAAGCATGGTGACATCGTATAAACGAAATTGAAACTCCAGTACTTAGATGTGAAAGACGCGACCAATTCAATTCCTTGCACATTTCTGCAATTTCCAGACAAACCATTCATCAGGGTGTCCAAATAGCGATGAATTCCATTGTCGAGGGCCGCAGTTTGTTGTTAGGAACAAATTTCCTTTACACACTCATTTTAATCAGCCTGTAGCAAGAACAATACAGATTGCTCTCTTTTCATAGAAGACGCTGGTCATTGTTCTCCCCGGCCGCTGGCTCTCTCATGGGAGCTCATCCGGGTGTCGGGGTAAATGTGTCAGATCGCCTCACGCCTCGCTACTGTACTCTGTAACGGGATGTAACAGTCCTGCTGCGACTGCGCCGACGGGTCGGGCCGTGCTTTGGAAAAGGAGACTGAGCCGCTGCAAGTCCGCTGCGAATCATCCGGAACCTACCATATAGAATGAGTTGAAAGCACCGCTTCGCGTGTGATCGATCTGCAGTGAAGCAATTGCTGTTGGCCGTGATTTTATCGAGCCTAATTCTTAGGATTTGGCAGGGATAGGGGGGAAATATTTCAATCGAGCAAGAAGGTATAGGATATATTATTTCTATTTCTAGTAGGCCGGTTTCCCTGCTACTAAAACTTGACCTATTTACCCATTTACCAAATCGCCCACGTAATATTTAAATTATATTAATAAAAGTCATTGCATTTACGGCCAGAGATATTTATTAAATTTTTCTTCTGTGCTGGTGGGCCGTTGCCTTTTGGATAGCAATGCCACGAACGATGTATGGTTTCTGTTACACAGCGGTTCTATAATAATAATAATGATAATGATAATGATAATGATAATAATAATAATAATAATAATAATAATAATAATAATAATAATAATAATAATAATAATAATAATAATAATAATAATAATAATAATAATAATAATTAGTCCCGCTAAGTTGCAGGGAAAGCAATGCCTTCTTGTATGCCTGTTAAGACAAGGTGGGTTAGGACGGGACGTACCTACGGTGCCTCATTCAGGATGGGGATGATGATGATGATGATGATAATGATAATGATAAGGCAATATCGCTTGCGTTTCATAGCTCATTTCGGTGCTGCTCCGACATTCGCCTGCAAGTAAGCAGGAAAACCACGGACACCGCTTATTGAAGTACTCGGCTACAAATTCGATTTCGGTAGGCGCCTTAAACCCACTAATGTTAATGTCATCAAGAAAATGTCTGCCTCGTTGAAAGATCGCGGATTCAATCCCTGTAATTATTTGTACGTCCAACCATTGGGCGGTGCGTTACTACAGGAATCGATGTTGTTTCCATCTTCAAGACCATCATGTCATAAAGAATTTCTCAAATCATTAATTACTTTTACTTTTTAAAAAAAAGAAATGTGACATAATATGTGACGTATGAGAGATCAAATCTGCGCACGTTTTCTCACCGACTACTCACGGAGAAGGGAAACTTTGCTAGCATTGACCAAATAAACACGACTCATTGGCCTGCATGGCCATGGACATTTCACTTCGCAGGACGTTTTTCTACATTCATAAATCTATCGCCCACCAAAGGTGCAAGCTCTATTTCAATGCATTATGCTCATCAAAGCTTTTCACCCACTCCAAAATAGGACCTCCCTGTTTGGGCATGAGATCAAAAGCAACTTGTTTCCAGACAATAAAGAATATGCTTTGGACCGATGAAATAATAAAATCATGTAGACAATGAAAAGAAAACCACGCACAATTTTTTAAATTTATGTTTATAACTGCTTATTTTTCGTTTGAGTCTCTTTTTACCATGAGAACCAACAAAGATTTCTTAATCATTGCCATTGTCATATTTCAAACTAGGGCAACTAGACCTAACGTAAATACGACATGGTTATTTGTGCGAGTTTGTCCAAGGAAGGATTCGAACCCATTTCATGCGGATGCTTCCGCTTGAGCTACATCTGTTACTCGGGCAGGTATTATTCCGCATTATTTGTTATTATCGGTTATATCTGTCGTCTCAAATGCGAGGACTTTAGTAGAATTCTATCCAAGCGTAAATACACACAGTAATTTTCTGGAGTCATTCTTGCATGAAAATGAGCATAGAGCTTCGTGAATATATTGGTAGCGAATTCATTTGTTCGTAAATAAACTTCTTTCGATAAAAAATGGATAAGGTCTTTCCCATAGCACTTACATTATCTTAGATTTATTCATTAAAGCATCATGATAAATAATAACCACCCTTTACATTTGAAAGAAGAAAAAACGAAAAATATAAATTTCAATGAATATGTCTCTCTCTCTCTCTCTCTCTCTCTCTCTCTCTCTCTCTCTCTCTCTCTCTATATATATATATATATATATATATATATATATAATACAATTTTCCAATATTATCTATCAAAGGTTGATTTTTTTCATAACTGCAAAATGTCATTTCCAAGCCCTTAGGACCTTCAAATATCACGGAGGAAGAGATATTTTCGGCTACCGAAGTAATTTCTATCCTTGTCATTCCTCAGTCTAACATAACACTTTAAGGCAACGTATATGAGAAAGTTTGTTGCAATGTCAGTGCAGAGCGTGGCCAGTGCCACAGTATTTGTTTGGCCGCGAAGTGGTCGCGCGACTGGGCCACGCAGCGGGCGTCTGGCTCGTAAAGCGCAACACTGCACTGTGACGTAAGCCTCGACCTCGCCCCTCGCCCGCGCTCCCTCATCGCCATCGACATCGCCAATGTCGGCACCATTCCGTCACTCCTCCGCAGCCCCGCCGCCGCAGTCCCGCCCCCACAGCCCCGCCCCTAGAGCCTCGCCGGCGCCACCCCGCAGCCGCCACCGCCCCGCCGCCGCCGCCGCAGCCCCGCCGCCGCAGCCCCGCTCTTAGAGCCTCGCCGGCGCAGCCCCGCCGCCGCCGCCGCCGCCCCGCCGCCGCCCCGCCGCCGCCCCGCCGCCGCAGCCCCGCCCCCACAGCCCCGCC
>BLKR01005642.1:0-75539 GCA_011170035.1 Teleogryllus occipitalis | reverse complement strand
TAGAGCATCTGCTAAATATAATTGGGATCCGGGTTTGTATTTTACTGTAAATTGGTATGGCTGCAAACTGATACGAAGGCGTTGTAGTCGCATCGGGGTTTTGTTTAGATCCTTTTTAAAGATTGACTCTAATGGTCTGTGATCTGATTCTACTGTAAATTCTTTACCATAAAGATATTGATGAAAACGTTGGCACCCGAATACAATAGCTAGCATTTCTTTTTCAATTTGTGCATAGCGTTGTTGTGTATCAGTTAAACATTTCGATGCGTACGCTACTGGTTTCCCATCCTGGATAACTACTGCTCCCATTCCGTCCCTTGAACTATCTACCGACAAAATTATCGGTTTCTTTTCATCATAGAATTGTAAAACAGGACTGGTTGAAAGTACTTCTTTTAACTGTATGAATTCTTTCTGGTGGGCGTCTGTCCACATCCAATGCACCTCTTTTTTTAATTGTCTCAAATTAGTACTGATGTCAGACAGATTGGGTATATACTTAGCTAAATATGTAATCATTCCCAAAAATCTGCTAAGCTCCGCGACATTCTTTGGTGTTGGTATCTGTTTTATTGCTTCCACTTTGTCTGTGTCAGCTTTAATACCATCAACAGAAATAACATGTCCCATGTACTTGACCTGATTACTACAGTACTGTATCTTGTTTGGGCTAAATCTTACACCTCTTTCTCTAGCTCTGTTGAGAACACGATTCAAAGTTTCATCATGTTCTTTCTTTGTCTTTGAATATATAATGAGATCATCAATGTACACTTTTATGTTTGGAATATCTTCAAAGATTTCTGTGAAAGTTCTGTGAAAAATCTCTGGAGCTATGGACAATCCAAATGGAAGCCTAAGAAAACGATACCTGCCAAAAGGTGTGGCAAATGTCGTTAGCTTCGATGCTGTATCTGACAACTCAATTTGCCAGAATCCTCTATGCGCATCGAGAACTGTGAAAAATTTGAGCCAGCCATTTCTGCTGTAATTTCTTCAAAAGTTGGCATTTCATACCTTTCTCTTACCAAAGCTTGATTTAAATGAAAAGGGTCCAAACAAATTCTCAGGGATTTATTTGGTTTATGCACTAAAACCAATGGGTTAACAAATTCTGATGGTTCAGTCATTTTAGTGATGATACCATCATCTTCCATTTTTTGTAACTCAATTTTTAAATCTTTCATTATTTTAAAAGGGACTCTACGACACGGAACTGCGACAGCTTGATAACCTTCTTTTAGTTTGAAATCATGAGGTTTATTGCTAATCTTACCTATACCTTGAAAAACATCGTGATGCTTTTGCATAAAATTCGATTCATTGTCAACTTCTAAAGTATCCACAGTTTTTCTTACCAAATCTAATTCTTGTAGACCCCTCAGGCCTATAATAGGTGCTGATTTGTCAGTCGTGCGAACAATTACAAAATCCATTTTGTACTTTCGATCGTTAGTGGAAACATTCAGTTTACATGAACCTATAACATGGAGCTTTTGCCCACCATAATTAGAAATATCATACTGACATTGATTGAGATTTTGTGATACATCT
The DNA here is from genome assembly GCA_011170035.1 of Teleogryllus occipitalis. Classification (NCBI taxonomy): domain Eukaryota; kingdom Metazoa; phylum Arthropoda; class Insecta; order Orthoptera; family Gryllidae; genus Teleogryllus; species Teleogryllus occipitalis. Next base: position 73,982 of record BLKR01005642.1, on the reverse strand, counting down.
AATTTTTGAAAAATATACTCTGGAATTACATTAACATGTGCTCCCGTATCAAGTTTAAATTTAAGTGTCTTATTGCAATCAAGAATCTTTAACATGGTAAACCAATTGTTTTCTAATTTTATATTATTAATTTCAAGTGCACCAAGAATATACTCACATTCATCATCATTTCCATTTTCTATAGCATTTACAAACTTTGAACGACACATTTTTGCAAAATGACCTAATTTTTTACATTTTAAGCATACCTTACCACTTGCCGGACACAAGTTTTTTGTATGAAACAAACCGCATCTTTGACAACCTGGTCTCGATGAAGTTGTTTGTTGGCTTCTTTGTTCTGTTGACTGGGTCTGTTGGCTGCACTGATTTCTTGAGACATTTTGCGTACTTCCTGATCGTTGTTGTGTGTGTCCTTGTTGCATTGTATGAGCACCTGGTTTCTTCTTGGGATGAAACTGTTTTCTAACTGCATTTACTGACAGCTTATTGGTGTTGTCCGTCATTGTCTTTATGTGAATGTCTGCTTCCTCCGCGGCCTTGCAAATTTTTATTGCCTTATCTAAGGTTAGGTTTGTTTCGCGAAGAAGCCTGTCCTTAACCCTTTGGTCGTGAACACCACTCACGATTCGATCTTGGATCAAACGATCTTTAAGATTACCGAAATCACAATTCGCTGCAAGCTTTCTCAGTTCTGTAAGATACTGATCAAAACTTTCATTTGCACCTTGCACACGCGTATTAAACTTGTGACTTTCGACACTGATATTTTTTTGTGGTAAGAAAAATTTGTCCAATTTACTTAGCACTGTTTTAAACACTTTCTTTTCTGCTTCAGTCAATGTTAAAGTGTTGAAAATATCGACAACACTGTCACCGGCACAATGCAATAAAACTGCAACTTGGATTTGTTCATCCTTTTTGTTGATGCCCGTTGCAACACAATACAACTGGAAACTGTTTTTGAATTTTTGCCAGTTGATTCCAAGATCACCTTCCATGGACATCGGCTTAGGCTGCTTAAGCGATTCCATTGTTTGCGAGTATGCTCTTTTTTTTCGAATGATTACTGGCACTGAATTACATCAGGCAACTTTTTAACTTGTTCGAAACAAATGTTGAGAACACACCGTACTTACGACTGAGTTTACCGACAGCTTACGACTGCGCCATGTTATGGTTAAATAAACACTTGTTTATTTAATAAAAGTTTTATTTAAGAAAACGAGCACATGGTTTGTACTGCACCGTTACAGAGTACTCAGTACAGGGCACTTATGTCACAGAGTAGTCATATTAGTCTATGGTACAGAGCTTACAGAGTAGTGCGCAGTGTGGCAACTGCATCTAGCGGTCACTTGCGAAACTAACATACAACAATTCACTCGAACAGTTCCAGCAGCATAAATTTTTCTAGCCTTCAAAGCCTGGAATAAATGATAAGAGAAAAAGTAATTGTCAAAATATAATTCGTGTCCAGAAGACACTCTGGCAGAGATGCCAGACAACTGAGGGACCTAATCCACGAAATCCTTGAACATTGTTTTTAATTTCCGTTGTGCTGCCTTGATACAACAAAAAATCATAAGCTAAACCCGATTTTCCACATAGAATAAAAATTTTAATACCCCATGGATATGGTTTACCTTTTATTTATTGTTTTACATTTAACTGTCCCCGGAATGGCACAATTTGCACATCAATACAAATTTCTCTTTCTATTTCCAACTCTAGACACCTTTTTTTTAACATTATATATTGGGTGGTGTGAATAAAAGGAAGTAAATGCTTATACTAGGAGATTTTACAGTAAATGCTTACGCTTCGTCGAATAAAGTTTAAGCTTTTACTTGTAGTAAATACTACTTACTTATAGTAAATTCTTAAACTTGTAGCAAGTACTAGTATTTTCCAGCGTTTACTTAAAATGGTGTGAATAAATCTCTGCTTTTGCTTCATTTCACTAGTAAATACTGCGAAATTCTTAAGCACGGTGGTGATCGCACTTAAGTAAATTTCTTCTGTGAGTTACGCGAGTGTGGATGTGTTTGAAACACCACAACACGTATATTCATGCTTGAATGTACGTATGGGGATATAATCATGTGATAATAATCATGGCAGCGTTCTTGAATTTACGAGCACCGAAAAACTATCGCCCTCGCGTTATTACATCTGAAATTGATAATCGGGAATTATTTAGATTTGATAAGGAAAATGTGGAGTGGCTAGCAAACCACTTCCTTGGGCGAATCTACGGAGACAAGAGGAGGTGCTCTGACGAACGTGCAAAGATTGGAAATTTTCCTGTGTTTCGTAAGTGATCCAGGTTTTCAAATTGGAATAGGAAAAGACATTGGTGTTCATCGTTCCACAGTATCAAAGACTATTCAAAATGTTAACCAAAAAATAATCGACAAGTCCTATATTTGGATAAAATTTCCAAACGGCAGTGATGTTAATTTTGCGCAGGCAGAATGGGCTCAACGTTTCAACTTCCCCAGCGCAATTAGCGCCATAGACTGTACTCACGTACGAATTATGAAACCGTCTACACATGGAGATGAATACCTCAACCGCAAAGGATGTATGTCCATTAATGTTCAGGCCACTTGTAATTCTAAGGAAGAGTTTACCAGTGTAGATGCCCAGTGGCCAGGTTCTGTTCACGATAACAGAATTCTGAAACGAAGCAAGCTGTATGACGTAATGAATCGCCAACGAAGTGATGCTGTGCTGCTAGGAGACAGCGGATATGGCATTACGTCTTGGCTATTAACACCATTCAGAAATCCACGAACGCCACAAGAACGTGCTTATAATTCTCTTTTTAAAAAGGGAAGAGTGATTATAGAAAGATGCTTTGGGCAACTGAAAAGATGATTTTCCATTTGCAAAGCGCAATTCGTGTCAAATTATCGATGGTGCCATCAGTAATAGTAAGTTGCATTGTACTTCACAATGTTGCCAAGGATCCGGAACATCTACCAGAGAATGAAGTTACATAATAATAATAATGATGATGATAACTCTGAAAATTCAGATGACCTAGATGAACATTTGATACGGCATCGCGGGCAAAGGAGGAGAGAAGAAATAAAACAAGTCATCTTCAATCAAAATCGATATTTTTTATTCCATGAATATGCCAAAATTTGATGCACGTTCTTCTCTCTGAATTTGCATTAGAGTTAATTTTAACTGTTCCAAAAGAACAAGTCTCTAAATGACTATTGCTTAAATTAACTGTTTCATCAATTTCTTCAAGTAACCTCTGTTTCTTTTGTGGCGGGGGTGGTGGTGTAGGAGATCGCCCTGGGATCGAATTACTTATGTTTGGCTGCTCGTGTGAAATTTCAGAAGCAGCATCTGCCAGTCCTACGGAGATGCATCCTATAAATAATTACATTCATGAATGTAATGAATACAAAATTAAGTTTAAATAAATATTGTAAATGATTCTCGTTCAAATAGTTTTAACATACCTGGTACTTTATCAAAAACGGGATTCTGTTCCCCAGCAATTAATCCATATAATTTATTTTCTCACGTCCTTAAATTATTTTTTTTATTCCCAGTCGCCTTCATGTCAGTTTTCTTTTTTACCTCAGTCTTCGTGTTATTTATTTTCTTTTTTATTTGTTTCACAGTGACCGGTTTTCCACTTATGTTTTGATATTCGTGCACAATAGCTGCACATGCAGTGTCCTTTTCGGTCTTCACACTTGGGAGCTGTGATTTATTAAATACTATACTGTACTTCTCTAACAAATTCACAAAACGTATTTGAGAAACATTCTCATTTTCCACGGCTTCGTCCGACGAACTCATTTTTAACCAAGAAACAGTAGCACGCGTAAATCACACAACTCAACACTACCATACAAATATAACGTCACAACACGCAGCGTGCGAGATCAGTACATAGAGGGCGCTCGGCTTGTTACCCAGCATTCCCTAACAACCTACCCTAACATTCCCCAACATTCCCTTACTTATTTTCCCAGCATTGCCTACCTAGTAAAAGTATAAAGTTATTCACACCAAATTAAGCAAATGCTTTTACTAGATACTTTGACTAGAAGTAAATGCTTTTACTAGTTACTTTAACAAGTAGTAAATACTTCGTTTTTATTCACACTGCCCTTTGGTCTCACTTTCTAAAATGTGTCATCATTATCTTTTGGTGTTTCTAATACATTTACAAGATGCAGATTGTTTCGCAACTGAAAAAAGCGATTTCTGTTCATAGTTTGAAGAAACATTTCAACACCAAATGCCTTATCACAATACATCCTTAGTCGAGGCATTTTCAGAGCTCCTATGGCAATATGCAGAGCAAATAAACTCTTTATTTCATCTGATGATGCTGGTTTGTACCCGCTGACACCTTTTTCAAGAGCATATATATTTCTTTTTTCAGCCATGTTTGAATACATTTCTTCGGGTATGTACCTCGTCAAATAGTCAAGTGGAGACATCTCATCTACGTTTTCGTCATCAGCAGATGTGAAATTGGCTTCAAAAGGAATAATGGCCTTGTGTCTCCATCTTATGCGTTCCTTCTCAGTGAGAAACAAATTATTATCAATCCATTCTTGATTATCGTCATACTGTATTTCGGGAATTTCACCACAACTGGGAGGAAGTTCATCTGCGCCAACTCTCAAAGTTCTTGTTGTATTTAGGGGCTCCACAAATTCCACTTCCTCTTCGGAATCAAGCTCATCAATATCAGAACCACTAATATTGTCCAACAGGTCACATATGAGTTCTGGTTTATTTAGATCCAGCTTTTCCTTTCTTGTATCTGTCAAAACCAATAAAAATCCATTATAGTTTTAATATTTAACACTAATACAAACAATTGTTTAAACTTACAAACAAAATATATTATTATTATTATTATTATTATTATTATTATTATTATTATTAGCCCATAACATCCCGTAAAGGGCAAAGGCCTCCTGCTTTAGCAGGGTTACAGTAGGTTGATATTCAATTTCACTAAAGTTCACTCAATTTCACTAAAATCGATTAATAGCACTGTGAATCATCATCTTCTTTTTGCTGTTCATATCCCAGTTGCCTCCATATTGTTCTCTCTTGGGCCCGTCTCGTCCAGGTGGGACCAGCTGCTTTGCATAGCTCGTCTGTCCATCTTCTCCTCTGTCTCCCTTGGTTTCTCCACCCATACGGAGGATCCCAGGTTGTTGTAGTGTATGCCCGTCGTTGCTGGACTTGCCTTATAATATGTCTTCCCCAATGCCATTTGCTTATTTTGGCTTGCCGTGCTGCATCTTTAATTTTAGTCTTTTTTCTAATTTCTGTAGATGGTATTTTGTCTAGGAGCGAAATATTTAACATTTTTCGTTCCATTTTTCTCTGGCATCGTTGTATCCATTTCATTTGTATTACTGTTAAGGACCATGTTTGTGATCCATAAAGCAATATCGGCAAGATGCAAGAGTCCATTACTACCTTTTTAATTTGGAGGTTTATCTTTTTATTTAGCAAAATGAAAGAGAGGCTCCAGAATTTTCTCCATGCTAATTTAGTTCTTATTTCCTTATCTCCTCTATTTGTAAATGATATTAGCTGGCCCAGATAAACATATTCTTGCACGTATTCTATGTTGCTGTCGTTCACCATTATTGATTTGGGTTCACTGTTACTCATTATTTTAATTTTCGATAAGTTCATTTGTAAACCGACCTCAGTACATTTTGCGTTTACATCGTATAGCATTTCTTTTAGAATTTTAGGCGAGGTAGCAAATAGAGCAATGTCGTCTGCAAAACGGAGGTTTGTCAGCCGTCGTCCGTTGACATTTACACCTGCTTGTTTGGACCAATTTATTTTCCGGAAACACATTTCAAGCAAACTATTAAATAATTTAGGAGATATTGGGTCCCCTTGTCTTACTCCTCTCTTAATATATTAAAAGTAATAAAAATAAGCTTGTTAAAAAAAGGTTAATCATCCCGACCGAGGTTCGAACCCCGGGCTTCTGGGTTACACAGAGGTAATATAACCACTACGCCATCGTGACTCCTAACAACAAATTTGAACTACAACTACAAACTACAACTAATTGAACAAATTTCCACAGCATTTATACTGCCCATATCATAGATATAATTAAAATTAATATTTAAAAACTCTACGAAATTCCGGGTGCATTTCTACGAACTACAACACTTGAAACATTATGTACAGCATAGTGTACGTACAAAAACACACTATTTTTAAGTTTCAAAAACAAAATTTAAAATGAACTACATGTAAACAATGAAGCTGTGATATTTATTGAAAAGTTAAACACAAATAAGTTTGTCAAAATGCAATAATACATACAAAATATGTATTTATACTGTAGGCTTACCAACACAATTCCGCGCACGCTCCGCCTTCTTCGTTTTGGTTCCAAGTACTAATTACTCCCAACAGGTGGCACTAATGTGTATTGTCTCTTGTAAATAAAAGTCCAAAGAATGTCCATTTTGAAGCTCATTTTCACCCAAACTTGAGTTTTTGAGATACTCCATAAGAAGTTATTTAAAGCACTTATACTCATAAATGAAATAATTCATACAAATCACCGGTAATGTAAATATTAAAGTGAGAGATATGTCAAAAAATTTACCTTTGTTTTTATTTTTGAAAGAACAACACACGACATAGTAACCTTTAAGTTATCTATTACAATGCATTCAGAATTATCCCTATAAAAAATTTAAAGGAAAAAATGTGGAGCAATTTTTGAGTAAATCTTGTTTTTAATACTTGTTAATATTGCCCACATTTCACTCAAAGCTGTTAAAAAAGTCTTAAAATTTTCAACAACAAAAAAAGTATGTTAATGAAAGATCTAATTGTGAAAAACAAATTTCATTTCAAGAAAACATGGGTCTCTTCAATATTCTGATTACCATTATGGTGAACGATGTCATTACTAATATTGTGACACTGGAAAAAAATTCAGTAACTTTCGATAATTCAGATTTAACAGTGAAAAATCAAACTTATACCATCTTTATAAGTGTATGTCACTCTATTCTAATAAGAAATTTTAAGCAAAAATTTGGAGCTGAGTTAGAGAAAATTTTGAAAATGTCCTGGGTGTTTCATGTAAAGTAGTGCCAAAATTTAAAGAATGATTTTCAAAATTGCAGAGAAGCATTTTGAGTGAGACCAGATCAACTAAGAACTATTCATTTTGGAAACAATCCTACAAATAGAGTTGGTGCCAGTGCTCTTCACATATGGACAGACAGCTAGACAGACAGACGGATGGACAGATGTTTTGAAAAAGTCACTTTCTCAGTGTCAGGGGACCCCAAAACATGTTTTCTGCTGAAATCTCAAAATTGATTTTCTGCTGTGTTACTAAACTTTCTCTATACTACCTGTAAGACTCCATATATATGTATACCAAGAAAGAAAAAACATCCCTTTGTTAGAAAAAGAATGCCAAAACGTTTAGAACAGCAAATTGTGCAAACAAAAAACACTAATTAGAGTGAGTAAGCACATAGAACAGAACACAAAGTGTGTTCTTGTTTACACGATATGTTCTTTTCTCTAATAATTTGCACATCTCTGTATGAGGGTAGAATAATGCTGAAATTCGCCAATATTTTTAAAATAAACATGTTAAAAAGGATATAATTAACGTATAAAACGTTAAAAAGAATATTATTAATGTATGTTTTCTCAAAAAACACAATAGACTCGAGCATGGCCGAGTGACAAAGTCAATGTACAGCATACTGTACGTGGGGACTGAAAGGGTTAAGAAATATGGAAGATAGAATAAATATTTTACTTTAAATAAAAAACAAAAAAAATATTTCATTCAATAACACAAAACTATTAGTACTTGAGAAATGAAAAATTTACAACTTATTAAATTATATTCTTCATTGTATTTTGTACATATTTTCTGCCAGTTTAAAAACTGCAGAATCAAATTTTTTCCACCTTATTAATGGCCTTTTGTCTCCTCCTGTTGGATTTATTTTCATATTTTCCCTGAAAGTAATAATTGTATCGTTAATAAATTATGTTTATACAGCATCACCTTTTTACACAGTTAAACTAATAAAATAAAAACTGACAGAGGCAATCGATTTGCTTGAACATAGGCACTGAGTACAAAAAGGAGAAAGATGCAGACACAATAAAAGAACAAAATGAGAAAGAAAATATATTTTATTTAAATAAAACTATTAGTAATATGATTACTAGTTAGTAATATTATAATTATATAATGTTACCTATCTTTGTTCATTCTAGAAATTACTAAATCAGAAAAACTATTTTCTTCCTAAGGATACAACCCATTCTCTATTTAACAATATCCATTTCGACAATGTTTTCCTTAATGCAAATTTTCCGTTACTTAAACTGAGACGAATTGCCAGTTTATTACAAAACTCAAGGTTGTAATATAACTTACTTTTTTCCCGAATGTTCTATCGATCGTAATAATTTATTTTAATAATACTTTTTAAATTAATGCGCAATAGTAATACAACTCCAAATGACCTTCGTGTGCATTCGAGGGTTAATTCTTATTTTGCAGAATACGTACGTATATCAAAAAACGCAAATAATATTATCACACCTTCAATAACGTCTTTACAAAATACGGGAACATTATTTCAAGATCACAGTTATTTCATTTAACTTACTATGTAAAGGGGCCCTCACACTGGCAAAAATTTCGCTCAAAATTTTGAGCACAAATATTGAGCTTATTTTTGTACAAAATATTGAAAAGTCGGGGACCCCTCACACTACACAAAAATATTGCACAAAATTTCAGTGTCAACTAAACATTCGTGATGGAAGCACGGCACATCGCGTTGTACTCAGCCATAGCCGCATACGTTTCTTTGCCCAGGGCAAACCCGGAGGTTGAAAATAACGTAGTTGTATTGTGTGCAGTGTTGAAGGAGTCTTTAAATAATAAGAAAAGAGTGTGGGTCTGGAATTATTTGAAGAAGCGACCGACCCATGGTCATCGTAACCTACTTCGCGATCTGAGCTTGGAACCTACACTTAATCAACATTTTCTGAGGATGAATGAAGAGGTTTTTGAGCAACTGTCGAGTATGGTTTGCCCTCTGATTGAGAAACGTGATACTCGAATGAGGACAGCGATTTCGCCAACTGAAAGGTTGAGTCTCACTGCGCTTCCTAGAATCTGGAAACAGCTTTGAGGACCTGAAATTTTCATCGTACATAGCCAAGATCAAGAACGTTTTATTACATAAGTAGGTACTCTATGAAATCGTATTATACGAGTACAAATTTTTAATACGTGTATACCAGGTACGTAATAGCAGAATTAGTAAGTTGTACTGGTTGTTTAAAATCGTACCTACTTAAAATAAACTTGTTCGATTGTGTGAAAAAACTTGTAAGATTGTCCGAGTTCATTGAAAACTGGAAAAGTACGAACGCGTATCTTCGTGTCGTTGTCGTTGGGGTGGTTCTTCTATCTGTTCGTTATCGTTGCGTACAACAAAATTTACTATTCTGGTGGGATGAGGATCGTACAAGGTATTGAAGGCTTCATTAATTGGTGATGGTTCGGACGTGCTGATCTCAGTCGATCTGGAGTGGAAACTGACGGGAGTGCTTAATATTTCACGCATTGGTTAATTGATGACCACTGAATGGCGGTGAAGAGTACCCATTTGTCCTTCAAACAGGATTTCGTTAATGAATTTTTTGGCGTATACCTGCTGATCAGGTGCCATAACCTCGAGCTCTTTTGCCCAAGTTGTAGCAATATGATGAGCAGAGGCAGGTTGTCGAAGTCGTGAGCATGCTAGTTCAAGAAGCTCATTAGCTGTCTGCTGGTTATTAAAATCAACGTTTTTTTTTTCGATTTTTGTCGGCGGGGCAGATTGGAAGAGGAGGCACTCTGGTCAATCTGTTGAGCCTGGTCTGAGAGAGGCTCCTAGCTGGAAGGCTCGATGTCCTCATTTTCCTCAGTATGTTGAGAAACAGAATCCTGAAACAAAAATTTGAATCTCTTTATATTGAATTTAAAAAACAAAATAGCAAAGACGTTTCAAAAAAAGTTGATGTAAATTATGGTTTTCATACCCCTGTAGAACATATGACATTGTGTTGGAAATTGGAACCTAGTGTGGCGTCGTGGTAGCAAAATGACCACACAGACACGAGCTCTAGTTACAATATTTATTTACAGAATATTATACAGTATTTACAGCTCTGGGGTTACGTTCGCAATCTACCTCCGCGACTCCCCGCACACTGCTCCCATCTCCCGGCTAGTGCATCCTCCACCCAGACGCTTTACCGCGCCGGTGTCCTGACACCCGGTGCTACGCACTCGCAGTGTCCAAGGAATGCACTACCGCCAACGGGCCGCAGTTGCGTCCGCACGCGAGGCGATCTCTCAACGAACTCCTCTTTCCGGCCAGCTAGCTTCTGGCGGTCATGTCCCCCCACCCCCTAGCTTCTCTGCACATGCGGGTGGCTCTGGGACCACATGGCCAGCCAGCCTCCCCTGACCGCCGGCAGGGGGTCAGGACCCTCTGCCCGGCCGACTTGCGTCCCGGAGTGTTAATGGCTCCCTTTTCAGTTGACAATAGCTACTAACAGTCTTTGTGCTAGCCGACCGGATGCCCTCCCCTCTGCTCGCCATCTTCGACACTTTCTAAAGATCGAAGCCCTGGCTGCCATGTGGTGACGTTACGGACTCCTATATCCGCGGAAATGAATTTTTTCCGCAGGTGCCAACCACAGGACAAATATTCACTTGTAACCTGTATTCTGGATTCTACCCGGCCGTTTTGGCCTACAGGCTAAAGCAATTCTCTATACCTTTACTATTTTTTTCTCCTAGCCATTCTAATCTAATGTCTCGACTGCGAGCGACCCCAGTTTTTTTTCTCTCAGTACAAAGCAAGATAACAATTTCGTATTAGATCTATGATTGATTGATTACGTAGTGTTTAAAGGGCGCTTCAACTGCCAAGGTCATTGGCGCCCATGTCAAAGTATTTAAAAGGGTAGATTAAGTAAGTTTGCAAAAGCAACTTACCCGCTAATTAAAAGCATGAACATTACTTAAAAAGGGCATGAATCCCGCAATAGTGTACGACTAAATAAGGCAGAAGGAAAATATAACAGACTCGTAAAATTTATCATAAAATGTAAAATTGGCTGTAAAGGGGCCACAAAACAAACTACATAAAATATTGTCCATGTCACTCAAATAAAATTACGTATTCCACTTTCTCTCAAAAAACAAAAGAGTTTTGAGAGTGCAGAATCGTCGTCCCCAAGCACCTCCCGTAGCGAGTTGCCCAGGCTATGCCTTCGTCGGCTGTCATCGAATTTTGTGCAATGCAGCAGGACGTGTTCCACAGAAAGAACCGTCCGGCATGTGTCACAGATGGGAGGACTTTCCCCTCGAAGGAGGAAACTATGGGAAAAGTGGCAGTGTCCAATACGAAGGCGGGTTAAAATTACTTCCTCGCGCCTACAGAAGCGGGATGAGGAGCGCCAAGGATTTACGGAATTCTTAATCGCGCTAAGTTTAAAAGTAGTATTGTGCCACTCTGTTTGCCACGCTCTAAGTACGGATCGTTTCAACGAAGCCTTAACATCCGACAATGGTACAGCAGGGATGTCAATGTGTATCCTACGGGTCGCTGATTTCGCCGCTCGGTCGGCCAGCTCGTTCCCTGTGATGTTCACATGGCCTGGAACCCAACTAAGGACCAGGTCATAGTGGCAAGACCGAAGACGATGAATGAGGTTCTGAACTGATTTTATCAGGTAGTCTGACGACGGGCGTGAGACAGCTTGAAGGGAGCTGAGAGAGTCAGAACAGAGAACAACACGCCGCAGCCTCGCTGACTCGATGTATTTTAGGGCTTCCAGAATTGCATACATCTCGGCAGTAAATATACTGCACTGGGAATGTAGTCGATATGATTTGGTGGTCTTGATACAATAAAAACTACATGCCACTGCATCGTTGCACGATGAACCATCTGTATATAAGAATAGATGGTCGGGATAGGCTTCCCTCATAGCCTGAAACTGCATCTGGTAAACCAGAGGACTAGCGATATGTTTGGAAAGATTGGAGAGTCTGAGGTCAATATTGGGGAGCAGAAGCTTCCAAGAGGGGATCAGGTCGCTTGAGGGCTTTACAGGAGTGGGGAGTTCGACATTAAGTCCCCGCAAAAGATTTCTTAATCGTATACCTGGGGGCTGGGGTAGTGATGTTCGAAGTATGTACGATGATCCATATTTTGGGTGGATAATAATTCGGCGACACGGATGGCTATGGAGACCCGACACTTTAGCTCCATAGGACGATAATAGAATAGCTCGCCTTCTTTCCAGGGATGGCTCCCCAGCGTCAGCTAGAATGCACTCAATTCGGCTGGTGCGGTATGCACCTGTTGCAAGGTGGATACCAGCGTGGTGAATGGTGTTAATGGGCCGAAAAGTGGAAGGGGCTGCCGAACCATACACTTCACTACCGTAATCCAAAACTGAGCGGATGAGTGATTTATATAACCGCAATAGGGTAGTGCGGTCGGCTCCCCAAGACGTACCACTCAGCAGTCGAAGAAGATTGAGGGGGGAGACGCATCTCGATTTTAGTGTGCGGATGTGAGCGCGCCACGTTAGGGACTTGTCAAACGTAAGTTCCAAGAACCTGGCAGAGTCGGCGAATGAAAGCGGATTCCCTCCCAGGTGGATCGCAAGTGCAAGTGATATATTCGGCAGAAGTGTACACCAGTAGATTTACTAGGCGAGAATTTAAAACCTGTTGACAAGCTCCATTCATGGAGCTTGTCGAGTGGATCACACTGTTCATGGAGTTGCCTCTGGATCACACTGATGCTACTGGACGAACAATAGATGGCAAAATCGTCCACAAACAGCGATGCCTTTACTGGTTCTCGCACGACCGACGCTATACTGTTTATGGCAATGGCAAACAGTGACACTTAGCACCGACCCTTGGGGAATGCCGTTTTCGAGAGGGTGACTGCTAGACAGTTTGTCACCAATGCGAACTCGGAATGATCTGTTCGATAAAACATTTTGGAGGAATAAGGGGAGCTTCCCCCTTAATCCCCACGAGTGCAGGGTTCGCAAAATGCCATACCTCCAGGTGGTGTCGTAGGCCTTCTCTATGTCAAATAGTACGGCCACAAGGTGTTGTCTCAGGACGAAAGAGGTTATTTCGGTTGCCAAAGTGACAAGATGGTCCAAGGTTGACCGGTGTTTCCTGAAGCCGCACTGGATTGGTGTGAGCAGGTTTCTGCGCTCCAGGGTCCAGGCCAAGCGCTGACTTACCATCCGTTCCAATACTTTGCACAGGCAGCTGGTGAGAGCGAGAGGTCGGTAGCTCGATGGCAACGACCGATATTTTCCGTCCTTCAAAGCTGGAATGACTATGGCTTCTCGCCATTGAACAGGAATGGTGTGCTCTTCCCAGATACGATTAAACAAGAGGAGAAGGAATTGCATTGCCTCATCAGGAAGATGTAGCATTAGATTATGTATCCCATCAGGACCTGGGGCAGTTCTTTTCGCCAATGCAAGAGCGCAGCGCAATTCCGACATGGAAAAAGGGATGTTGTAATCGGCAGTCTCTCTGGAGGAGAATTCCAGCGGACGGCACTCCATCCTCTCTTTGATCAAGAGAAAATCAGGAGCGTAGTTCGCCGAGCTTGACATCTGTTCATAGTACGTGGCAAGTTCCTCTACAATCTCATCTGGAGAAGTGATCATTTCACCATTTTTGGGAAGACATGGCACCGTGTTTGGAGAAGAGTGTCGTTTTATCTGGCGGATTCTTCTCCATACCAGGCGTGGTGGCGTGTGGCAGTTCAGAGAGGAGACGTATGCTCTCCACGATTCCTTTTTGCTCTCTACAATTATTCTCCTTGCTCTCGCCCTACATCTTTTGTATTCAATAAGGTTGTCCACAGTTGGATAATGTCTAAGACGTGCATGTGCCTTTTTTCGAGCGCTGACCACTCTAGAGCAGTCCTTACTCCACCAAGGCACAGGGATGTGTCGTAGACAGCACGCAGACTTCGGGATTGCAATGGTCGAAGGCATCGACGTTACTTGAACGGTTCTCTGGAATGTTTATTTCCTCGCTGAATGTATTCCAGTCAGCTCGATGGATTACCCAGCGAGGTGAACGGGTAGCGTCTAAACTAGGGATATTGAAGCGTACCATGGTAGGAAAGTGGTCACTCCCATGTAAGTCATCAAGAACAGTCCACTCTAAGATGGTAGATAGAGATGGACTGCAAAGTGCCAGATCTATTGACGAGAAAGTGTTTGACGCTGTGGAAAAATGAGTATTTTCCCCAGAGTTCAGAAGAATTAGGTTCTGCTGGTCAATAATATTGTCGACAATAGTACCTCTGGGACATGACCTCGTGCTACCCCAGGCGGGATTGTGGGCATTAAAGTCACCCACAATAAGAAAAGGGGCGGGCAGTTGAGAAACAACTTCTTCGAGTTCCTCTTGTGACACGGCTTGGCCAGGAGGAATGTATATATTGAACACCGTCAATGGAAAGGGCAGATATATACGGACGCATACGGTTTGAAGGTCGGTTCGAACGATATGTTCCTCAGAAAACAGATGGTCTCGGATAAGAACCGCGACACCTCCGTGAGCACGAAGTCCGGCATCTTGGTCAAACCGATAGGTTTGAAATCCGCGCAGGCAGAGGGGGTGGTTAGGAAGAAGATGAGTTTCCTGGAGACAGACTATAAATGGTCTGTGGCGGGAGAGTATGAGCTTCAATTCTTCTAAATGTATGCGAAAACCGTTCAAGTTCCATGAGAGAGCCATTCAAGGAAATTATTTCTTTGGTGCCTTCTTTTTCTTTCTCACCTTCGTAAAAAAGGAGCTCTTGAGGTGCTCCTCATCAACAGCAGAGTCGTCCTGACTGCTGCTGGATAAGGTCGCCTGTGTCAGGGGGATGTCCCGGTGTTTTGACACAGGTGACCGAGATCTAGAAGGGTTGGAAGATCTTTCAGTGTGAGTCTCGGCAGTGGGAGGAGGACGAGACTTCGGCGACGAATTTTGAGTTGGTGTCGATTTCTGATTGGAATCTGTTTCTATAGGGGGCTCAGTTGAAGTTTTCGGTGGCTGGAGCTTTTTGCTGTTTATTTTGTATTTGGTTGGTATAATAACTTTTCCCCCTTGGATACAGGCCGTATCTTCAGGGAAGTCTATAGGAGCAACCTGGCAGGAGAAATGCGCTGCTGGGACTGGAGTGCATTGGGTTTGGCAGCTCACGGTTACCACCGGGGGCCTAGCTTTTAAAGTGCTGGAAAAGGATCGTGACATGTCTACTGGATTCCTTGCTTGGAATCGACGCTTCGCCTCAGGGAAAGAAACTTTTTCTGTCACTCGTATCTTTTGGATTTCCCTTTCACGGAGATAGATTGGACACTGGTTGAAATTGGCTGCATGGTTGCCTTCACAGTTAAGACAGTGCGGTGGTCTGTCGCAGGGTTGTGGGTCGTGCGCTGGTGTTCCGCACTTCCCGCATACTGCGCTCACCGACATGCAGCGTTGCGGTAATGCAATGTTGTGGTATTGAATCATTAGTGACCACCTCATTAATCTAGGGTTTTTTCCAGAACAATTACTTAACCATACCAAAGGGTTATGATGTCTCAATTTTGATCTTTACTTGCCCGTCTAAATAATATTTCAGTTTCTGCAAGCCCCAAATTATAGCCGTACACTCCTTTTCCGTTGCACAAAATTTAATTTCCGAGTCAGATAATTTCCTACTTATGTACAATATGGGATGTTCATTCCCTTCCTCATCATTTTGAGCCAGAATTACGCCTATTCCGCGATCTGATGCATCACATTGCATAATAAATGGTTTGCTGAAATCTGGAGCGTGTACTACAGATTCACTACATAGGGCGTCCTTTAGGGCTTTGAATGCGTCATCACATTCTTGCGACCAATTTACTTTGCCTTGGCGTTCCCTCCCACGAAGTAAATCTGTTAACGGTGCCGCTTTTTCTGCAAATCCTGGAATGAACCTTCTATAATATCCTGCGAGCCCTAGAAAAGCTCTGACTTGCTTTTTTGATTTGGGAATCGGATACTTTTGGATCGCGTGAACCTTTGCTTGGACTGGTCTCATTACGCCCCCGCCCACAACGTATCCCAAGTACTGCACGGAATTCCTAGCGAATTTACATTTAGTCGGTTGGATATGCAGTTTCGCCTTTTTGATAATCTGAAATACTTCTTCCAGATGACGGATATGATCTTCCCAGTTATTACTAAAAATGGCAATGTCATCCATGTATAGTACAGCAAATGTACTACACGAATCTAACAAGGATGCCATCATGCGACTGCACTGGTAAGGTGCGTTCTTAATCCCAAAGGGAAGTCGTAATGGTCGTTCCGAATTTCGTTACAAAAGCCGCATAACGCTGTGCTCTCGGCGTGAGGGCAATTTGCCAATAACACTTTGCCAAATCAAGTGTGCTAATTATTTTTGCCGCCGCCACTGTCTCTATTCGTTCCTCCATGCTCGGTAAGGGGTAATACTCTGTCTTAATGCATTGATTCAGACATCTGTAGTCAATACACGGCCGCGGCTTCCTTCCCGGTGCCTCTACTAAAATCATCGGCGATGTATAATCTGAATCACCTACTTCAATGATTTTATCCCGTAACATTTTTGTAATTTCTTCTTTCAGAATTTCCGACTGTCTAGGCGACATACGATAGGGTGCACTTCTGACAGGTTTGGATTTGTCCATGATTTCGATATCCATTGTTACCATGTCAGTCAGACCAGGTTTGTCCGAGAATATCTCTCTATATTTGATAACAATCTCTTCCAGCCTTTTCCGAAACTCCGGTTCGACATCTGTACCCTCGAACATCGCTTCTAACTCAAAATCCCTATTTTCTAGTTTCACGGCATATTTGTCCAATTCATCTTCGTCTGGTTCGAACTCGGGTGCCTGTGTTGCCACGTAACTAATGTATTCCGTTCTCTGATGGTACCTTTTCAATATGTTCACGTGGTATACACGGCCCTCTTTTTTCCCAGGTAACAAAATGACATAATTCGTTTCTGATATTTTCTCTAACACCTCGCCGGGCCCGACCCACTGTACCGAAAGTTTCTGGGTTCTGTTCGGCGCTAGCACTAGGACACGATCTCCTACAGCAAATGTGCGGTGCACTGCCTTGCGGTCATACCACACCTTTCTCTTTTCTTGCTCCTTAACTAATTTTTGATGAGCAAGCTCGCGCGATCTTTTGAGACGGTTCACTAATTTAAACACGTATTCGACCACGGAGTTCTCTTCCTCCTCAGTTCCCGCAATGCGCTCATACATTAAAGTGATTGGAGTACGTAAGTTCCTGCCATACACAAGCTCAGCGGGAGTGAATCCTAAGTTTACGTGAACAGTAGTCCGTAACGCAAATAAGATTGCCGGAAGCTGCTTTTCCCATTCCGTGCCCGCTTCCAAACACATAACTTTAATGAGTATATTCATCGTTCGATGTACACGCTCTATTACATTGGATTGTGGGTGGTACGGCGAACTACTAACAAGCCGAATTCCGAATTTCTGTGCGAATTCCGCTGTCAGTATGCTAGTAAAGCAAGTGCCTTGATCCGTTTGCATCTCTTTGGGGAATCCTATTCTACTAAATAATTCCTGTAGCGCACCAATAACCGTAGTAGATCTTAAATACGTTATCGGGATTGCCTCCGGAAATCGACTAGCTACACAGATGGCAGTCAGGATGAATTTATGCCCCGTTTGCGATTCCGGAAATGGTCCGCACGCATCTACGTTTATTTTGTCAAATATTTATGAGACAGGCGGTACTAAGGTAAGGTAGCCACGCACCTTCTCTCCCGACCATCCCACCTTCTGACAACTATCACAAGATCTGATAAATTTTTCCATTTCCTGGAAACAATTCGGCCAATAAAAATATTTAGCCATACTATCTTTGCTCTTGGTGGTGCCTAAAGCCTGTTTTACACGGTCATTTTTTCATCCTTTTTTCATCATTTTTCTGTACAGAAACCGGATGGAAAAAGGAAGTTCGGTTCTATGCGTACCGAAACTGGATGAACGTGATTACAGCGCTTTACACGGTCATTCCTAGTCTGTACGTAATCGTGATGAAAATACTTCCTCCGAACGCCGCAAAAAGCGCTGGAAGTTTAACAGTTGAACATCGCATATACGGAAACAAATGAAATTAGCGGGAAGAATGATCAGATACGAATTTGCAGTGTAAGGAGTAGAAAGACGTGTGAGGTAACATATTGTGGTTTTATTTGAGAGATGGAAAGGAAAACAATAATCGTTACGGCAGCAGCTATTATTATTGTGGCATCTGCTGCCGCAGCAGAAAGGAAAAGAAGGAGACGCTGCACTTGGGTGAAATCCTGGGTGCAGAAGAGAGATACTGATGTGGGTCTGCTACACATGGTAGATAATGAATTGCGTCTGGAAGACCCACATTGTTATCGTCAGTTCATGAGGATGACGGAACAAAATTTTGACGAGCTCCTGAGTCTGATAGTGCTCGATATTAAGAAGGAGGACACCTGTATGCGAGCTGCAATTTCTCCACGTGAAAGGTATGGCACATTACGAAAGTATACTTTTTTGTATATATAAATGCACATACAGAAATAGCCTAGTATCTCTATTAGTCTGTATAATGGCCATTCACAACCCAAATATTTAAACTACATTGGCATATTATTTCGGTTTGTTGAAGGGTTGTTTTAGCTAAATTTTTTAAAAATTTTTGCAGGCTGGCTGTTACTTTGCGATTTCTCGCATCAGGAGAAACGTTCAGGTCTCTCATGTTTTCCACGAGGATTCATGAGAGCACTATTAGTAAAATTGTGCCAGAAGTGTGTAGAGCCATTTACACACGTTTGCGACCTTTGTATGTGAAAGTAAGTTGATAAAGCACAAGCATTACATTCACATTAATTGGTATGGATGTAAAACTTATGTTTTGCTTGTACTGTCCACAGACTCAAGCACAGTGGTTGAGCGTATCCCAAAAATTTGAAGAGCTTTGGGACTATCCTATGTGCATTGGTGCTATTGACGGAAAGCACATAGTCTTCAGAGCACCAAGATCTGCGGGATCATATTATTTTAATTACAAGGGGCACATTCCATTGTTCTGCTGGCAGTTGTAGATGCAGAATGCAAATTTTTGTATGTGGATGTGGGAGTAAATGGGCGTGTGAGTGATGGAGGAATTTGGAGGCACACTTCACTTTACAAAAACATGGAGCGATTACATATCCCTCCATGTGGTTCATTGTGTACGGGAATGAACGTGCCATACCACTTTGTTGCTGACGATGCATTTGCACTGTCTCAGCGATTAATGAAACCCTTCCCTGCAAGAAACCTGTCAGCAGACAAAATAAACTTCAATTACCGCTTATCCAGAGCCAGGAGAGTGGCAGAGAACGCCTTTGGAATATTGGCCAACAGGTTCAGAATACTGTTGTCACCCATAAACTTGGATGTGCAAAAAATTGATGATCTGGTGCTGGCAACAGTTGCACTTCATAATTTTTTGGCATGCAAGAACAAATCCAACTACACTGATACATCAGGTGCAAATGTAAATGATTTGGAATACACAAGTACAACCAGGAAGATATTACTTGAAAATAACGAGTTCTTACTGTTGCAGGTGACCAGTTGCTATCAATTGATTCTCTAGCAGTTGATCCCGGTCAGAGAAGTACAGTGGGAGCACAGAGGATGAGGGATGAATTAGCACAATATTTTAAACAAAATTAAAAGTTAATAAAGTACTTTATTTTTCATTTTCTATTTTTAATTACATTATACACGATATTCATGAACTGGTGTTGAACATCAACACGCTCCTCGTATGTGAGTTCTCTCAATCTCACTCCAACATACCTCCCAAATGCCGTACAATCATCATCATCTTCAAGCCTTTTCAAAGCTTGAGTTGCATTCTGTAATGCAAGAGTAATGTCATCATCACTCTCTCTCCCTCTCTTTTTAATATTTCTCCGCAACCCAGAAGAATTGCGGAGTTGCGGTGTTTCAACACTGTTGCTGCACCCTGGTAGTGATGCAGCAACAGTGCTGCTGCACACTGGTTGCAATGTGCCAACACTGTTGCTGCATCCTGACTCATGTCTGACTATGTCAGAGTTCATTTGCATCGTACCCTGGGGGTCTACATCGAATGACCCAATTACTTCGAAATTGTCCTCTAATACTAAAGTATTATTTGCAATGTTTGTGGAAGGAATTGAGTCTTCCTCAAACGTTAGAGTGGACTTTGAGTCCCTCAATTTTATGGCAGGGTCCAAAAATTCCAGTTCTTTAAAATAGTATAATGTTGGCAGGTACACATCGCATGTTGCCACGCCAGATTTTTTACTGTCCTCCACTTTCTTCTTTTCATTAGAATATGTGGATCTAATTGTGTTCCACTTTTTTCGAACATCTTCAGCAGTAGTACCAGGCCTGCAATACAAGATACACATTGTACCAGACCCGCAATACAAAATAATTATATGCTGTACTTTTTTGTTGTTATTGTTGCACTAGCCACATGCCTTGTATGATCATTCTTGGCCAATCAAGTAATGCATTTTCTAGATTCCCTTAACTTATTATTTATTACCCACTCATATATTAAGGGATTAGTGTTGTCGCAGATGAGAGCATTTAGGACACCAAAAAATCAAACTTTTACCCTTAAAAGAATTAGAAAACACAGGTATTACACTGAAAAGTATTAAAAGTACAGGGTTGAAATCTAGTAATCACTTTAGATTGCCCAAGCAAGATCATACAGTGCACGTGGCTAGCACATGTGCACCATGTATTTTAATATGTACTCACCGCATTGTGGATATACTTTCTGCAATGCAATTCAATATCTTCATCCTCTGTATTTTGTTTTTGTAATTGACCTCCATGCTGTCATAGAGAACTGGGTTGCCCTTAACCAGTTCAATTAAAAACATCACTGCGTCTGGATGCCAAGACATACTGTAAGCAAATAAATAATGTAAATAATAATTAAAAGATGTAAGGTAAATTGGTATTTCACATTAATTTGATTTAAATATCCTCCTTGGTTCACCTTTGTACAGAAATATCTCGCACAATTGTGTCAGACAACAGACAAAACACTTCTGCAAAATAAATAAATAAAGTTACAGAAATACATGGAAGAGATACATTCATATTTCATGTTCATTTTTCAATAGTAACCTTCACTCACCTTTGTACAGAAATCTCAAATGTTTGTAGCAATCGCTGCACCAAACAGACCAATCACTTCTGCAACAACAAAAAATAAAATAAAAAAGGGAAAGAGGTACATTCGTATTTCATGTTCATTTTTCTATAGTAATCTTCACTCACCTTTGTACAGAAATCTCAAACGTTTGTAGCAATCGCTGCACAAAACAGACAAATCACTTCTACAACAAAAAAAATAAGGTTATAAATACATGAAAGAGGTGTATTCGTAATTCATGTTAATTTTCCTATAGTAAATTCAACTCACCTTCGAATTTCGGCGTAATTAAACAGCAAGTAAAACGAATTGGGTTCACTGAACTATATATCGCTTCGCAAAGACTCAATAATACAACACGTGCCCTCGCTATGCACCAAATGTATATAAACCAATATCTGACCAATATATTTCCGGAGAACGCACGCAATCGAAGAACGTTCCATAAAGTGACACCAGGGGCGCCGTAGTCAAACTGGATGAAATCTGTACGGAAAAATGAAGCATGCATCATTTTTTCGTACAAATTACATCCAGTCTGCACAGTACCGACGGGAAATGATGAAAAAATGACCGTGTAAAACAGGCTTAAGTGTGCATTGGCTGTTTCATGACACAACTTAAGGACGGTACCTCGATATATTTCCGGTACAACAATCATGTCGAATCTTTCTCCGCGTTTACTGTGTGGCGATCGAAATAACACTCGATTCTTAATGAAGTACGCGTCTTTTCCCTTCTCTGGTACTCTATTCGCGTACGCTTTATATATTTCCTTCAGGCTATTGTCCCTTTGTTGTTCCGCCGCAAACGTCTGTCTACGCGGATTAATTCGACAACCTGAGGTTCAAGTTCCGTCTGACTTTCCTCTACGGCTTGCGGTGGCTCTAGCCCTTCTGTTTCGTCAGCCCCGTCCGGGAGAGCCTCCTCCGGTCGCTCACCTGACAGCGACTCGGATGCTACGTCCTCCCGAGCCTCGGCCCTGGCCGCGCCCGCGCGAGTTACCACGGCCCCAACCACTTGCGGCCCTACGTAACCTTTGCGTATTTCATCGAGCAGCAGAGCAGTTCTGTTACTCAACAGATAGTAACCGATATCATTCTTTTTTTACAACCGCTGCCTTCGTAACTACGGTTCCAAACGGCCCTTGAACTGTTACCTGCGCGACTGGCAAGTTCCGTGGTTCAGAGTCTAGTGGCTAAAATATCCCAACCGACTCGCCCGTCATGTGCTCATCTTTTACCAGCCGTTCATTAACAATATCAAAACTTGCACCAGTGTCAACAGTTCCGATCTAATTCCGTTAATTAATCCGGAAACCGTGTGTGGGCGAAATAATTCACGCGCATCTGGGTCGGCCACATGACCAACCTTCTCCCCGTTTCGTGCACCTGGACAGTCCCGCTTAAGGTGTTCGGTCGAGCCACAAGAGAAACATTTCAGTTTGCTCGGCTGATCGAAATCTATTCTTACTTCACCTTTCTTACCATACAGCTTCGCACTATGCTTCTCCGAACTCGGGGCAATATCTGCAACTGGTTCTGCCTTCTTACAGTGCTTTGGAAACAAGCTCTTCCATCCTGCCCTATTATTTTCATAATTATCTAATTTTTTTGCGAAGTCCAACGCAACTGTAAATGTACCCCATTCGTCTATAAAATGTTCCCTGATCTCGGACGGGACCCGTCGCTTCATTTGATCGGTAACAATTAGATCAAGAAGAGCTTCAAAGGTAGATATTTGCAATCCCGCCACCCACTGCTTACAATAATTGTGCAACTCTCTCGCGTACACGTTCCAAGTGGTACCGGTCTGCTTCATGTGTTTAGTAAATAGTTGCCTAAACTTTTCCGCATTAAACTTATACATTTCTAATAATTTTGCTTTCATCTCGGTATATTCGATCGCATTTCCCCGACCTTCAATCACAAGCCATGAGTTGACTTGGTTCGGCAACAACCCCATAAGATTGATTACCCAATCTTCTTCCGGTAAGCCTAATTGATTGGCCTGTGCTTCGAACACACTTAAATAAGCCGTGATGTCATCCTTTTCGCCTCTAAATTTATCCATTACATGATATAACTTAATGTGCGCTATAGAATTTGCCTCCGTACCTGCTCCCGAAATAGTCGTCGTCTGCCTCGTTAGCCTCAACTTCTCCAGTTCAAACTCCCTTGCTTCTCGTTCCCTTTCCCTCTCCCTTTCTCTTTCCCTTTCTTCTCGTTCCCTCGCGATAGTATCTTGACAATTATTCGCTAATTCTTTAACATTCTTCCTCGTAATGAGCACTATCTAGAATTATCTGTGTGAGACTGATCACTGTATTCTCGTTACTTACAGACTCTCCTAATTCTCTCGCGACCTGCAACAGACAGTCTTTCCGGTACCTTGCTAAAAATGCCATTATGCTTGATTCTGATCGCTATGAATGCCGAAGGCTACACTTACGTGCGGCGTCCTTGATGTCTTGTATCGGCGTCGGTTGGCTTTGACGTCGTCCTTCCTTCCCTCCTTCCTGTCCAGGATGGCTTCTTTCTTCGGTCCGACGATCCAGTCTCTGCCACTTCGATGCCTTTACGATTTAAATAACCCCGTGCGTTACTACACCGGTGAGCCCTCGAAAGTTCATCCAAGTACCGATATACGAGTCTATCGTAACCGCATACTTCCTCCCCCAGCCTGAGTACTTATGCCGCTGCACTATTAAAATTTGTTAACGAATTTTAACACAGCTTCCCCTTGCCTGGGTTCGTTGACCGCTACAACCATTTAAATAACCCCGTCTGTGGCGTCGTGGTAGCGAAATGACCACACAGACACGAGCTCTAGTCACAATATTTATTTACAGAATATTATACAGTATTTACAGCTCTGGGGTTACGTTCGCAATCTACCTCCGCGACTCCCCACACACTGCTCCCATCTCCCGGCTAGTGCATCCTCCACCCAGACGCTTTACCGCGCCGGTGTCCTGACACCCGGTGCTACGCACTCGCGGTGTCCAAGGAATGCACTACCGCCAACGGGCCGCAGTTGCGTCCGCACGCGAGGCGATCTCTCAACGAACTCCTCTTTCCGGCCAGCTAGCTTCTGGCGGTCATGTCCCCCCACCCCCTAGCTTCTCTGCACATGCGGGTGGCTCTGGGACCATATGGCCAGCCAGCCTCCCCTGACCGCCGGCAGGGGGTCAGGACCCTCTGCCCGGCCGACTTGCGTCCCGGAGTGTTAATGGCTCCCTTTTCAGTTGACAATAGCTACTAACAGTCTTTGTGCTAGCTGACCGGATGCCCTCCCCTCTGCTCGCCATCTTCGACACTTTCTAAAGATGTTCGAAGCCCTGGCCGCCATGTGGTGACGTTACACTAGGTTTAGATCCAAAATAATTAAAAAAGCGCAAGATAGCATTGGTTCACCTGTTTTCATGTTTGTTTTTCAGTTGCCTAAAAACCACGCAGAGTGGGAGAGTGTGGCACATCAATTCAGCGAGAGATGGAATTTTCTCCATTGCGTTGGGGCCATGGATGGAAAACACGTGGAAATTGCCAAACCCCACAACACTGGATCATTTTACTACAACTATAAAGGATCATTCAATGTTGTACTACTAGCTGTAGTGAATGCTAATTACGAATTCCTGATGGCTGATTGTGGCATAAATGGTCGTGTTTCTGACGGAGTGTTGGGATACACGCAGTTTGGAGAGAAGCTGTTGAACGGTAGCCTACACTTTCCTGATGATACAAATTTGCCTGATTTTCGAAGATCTGCACCTGATGTTTTTGTGGGTGATGACGCATTTCCTTTATCTCCTGACATGAAAACTTACCCAGGAACTGGAATCACTCAAGAGCAACGAATATTCAACTATCGATGCAGTGGGGCTCGGTGAAATTCAGAAAATGTATTTGGGATAATGGCTTCAAGATTTAGAATTTTTCGGGCACCTATTCCACTTGCTCCAGAAAAAGTGAGGAGAATTATGTTGGCTTGTTATTTACATAATTTTCTACGACATCAAGCGAATACATATATGCCAGCAGACTCTGTGGACCAAGAGGTTGTCGAGACTGGGTAAAGTGTTGCTGGATCTTGGAGACCGGAAAATATACGACACATTCCGCTTCAAAACAATCGCGGTTTCAGGAATCCGACAGTGAGAGCAAAAAATGTTAGAGATAAGTTCACTGAGTACTTCAATGGACCTGGTGCAGTTGATTGGTAGGGCAAATCAATTGGTACTGTTTCATAGTTTGGTTCATTCCTTGTTTATATGTTGTGTTTATATGTACTAACCTACATTATTTACCTACCTACTCAAATCCAATAAATTCAACTACAATATAACTTTGATTACCTACCTCATTTTCATTTTCCATGGTATTTATAGAAGGGGCCGGAGTTTCTTGGTCTGTCAGGAATTGTGCAAAGGCATCGTAGAACCATTTGGTTGATACATACAAACTGTCTGGGTCTGTTCCTGATTTTCGACTGGCAAGTACTTTCTTCAACTCGGCTCTGAAGTTAATGAACAGAGTTGAACCTCTTTTTGACATCGTCTTCCGTAGCTGTGGGGAATTTTTCTTGGTACACCTGCAATAACGTAGTCCACGCCTGGGCCTTTTTGTCCCTGTCCCTGTATTCATCAGACTTGACTTTCCAAAGGGTCGGAAGCGACCTATACACCTACAACAGAAATGTTTCTACACGTGGAATTCAACATTTTCGACCATATGAAAGCATTGTTCTATCATAAAATTATTACTAAAATTTTGGAGGGAGGGGAGTGAAACAAAAAATAACGCAAAAAATTGTATGCCTGTCTTCATAAGTCTTAAGACGCCCAAGAAGGTGGCGTACTCGTGAAAACCGGAAGAGTGGCATGAGAACAATTAATCAATAAATAATTACGAATCACCCGGATGTATTTTCACCTATTTAATAAAACAAAATGGGTGGATGGGTGGTTAAATTAGGCGATGGTAAAGTAGGGGGGTATTTTTTTCTACCATTCCCTCGTCACAGCTAAATAAAATATACCAAAAACAAAACCAGATGAAACATGTTTTTATTCTTCGAACTAGTAGCTACTATTAAACAATAACTAGTATGCATATTGCTTACCTCAATACAATGGAGAAGAAATGATTTTTCCTCTTCCTTCCTCTCTGCTTTCACTTTCTTCGCAGCTGATTCACTCATGTTCACGCGGCGACAGCTCCAGACAGACTAATGAAATATTGCACAATATTTTGTCAGCCCCTTCACACTGCGCTCTCATGCTACAAAATATTGACAGGTACGCAAAAATTTTCTAAGCTTTCAGAAAACTTTTGAACGCCCCCACAAAATATTGAATACCTCTTTTTTTGTACAATATTTGTCTTTACACTCTCGATATTTTTGCACAAAACGAAAAACTTCAAATTTTTGCGCCAACTTTTTGCCAGTGTGAGGGCCCCATAACTTAATTTCCTGAACTTCAGTTTTTTGCCTTAATTTGTTTGCTCCATTGTTATATTTAAACACTCACTTACAATCTGCATCACATATAGATCAGTAGGTACAGATTAACCAATTTTACGAAATAATATTGTATAATATAATAATGAAAATGATATTAAATAAATAATACTAATTAATAATTAGACTTTACCTTTACAAATCCAATATCCCTGAATTGCTTCAACTTCTCTCGATGTTAACAGCCTACCGCTCTAGGAAACCGCTGTGATAACAGGAAGTGAGGAATAACATTTATACGTTTCACACGTTTTCATATCAGAAAGATGAGGTTTTTTGATTTTACACACGTTTTAGAAAATACTTCTGTTGCTCTACCACGTAAGAACACGACTGCAACGCTTCGGAATACGAATGAATGCGAAACACTTTGAGTAACTGAACTTGGCAGGCTGCGAAACCCGTCACCCTTTGTCTTGCCTGCAAGGAACAGGAAGTGTTCGGAATTCCCTAAGCCCAAAATAAATCCAGACGAGTCACTGCAGCACCTCTGACTGGGAGGTCCTGGGTTCGAGTCCTGACGGCAGCTGGATTTTCGGCACTAGCTTTTCAGCTAGGTCGAATTCAGTTGCTGTCTGGAGGAGAATTCTTGCGGCCGGATGCTCTGATCGGTAGTTTTCCGTGGTTTCTCCGATCAACACCAGGCGAATGCCGGAGCAGTACCCTAACAAACGGGCCACGGACTGCGCGCGATCTGTCCTCTCCTCTCCCCTTACACACACACTTACACTAACATGCACTGCACTACCACACACTCCGGGAGACCGGTCGGGAGCTTAGAGCTTGTCCCGGCTGGGGCGGTGCCCCGCTGGTGGGAGAGTCCTGGTTAGGGGGAACCCCACTAGCCGACGGTAGGTCGGCGCCGGATCTCGCCATCAAGCGGGGGAAGAACACCGCCATCTCCCGAGAAAAAAACATGCACTACACTAACGGTACTACCATAGCAGTTGACGCGCCCGGAAACACGAAAAAAAATCAATCAATCAATAAACCCAGACGAACCGACAGCTGGCAAAAGTTGCAAAAACGCAGCACAACTGCGAATATTGTATGTTCAAATACAATATTAAACTCAATGGTTTTGTAGAAAAATGATAAATTGTTGTACATAGTAAAATATAAAGCGCAAACAAAAAGTATATTTTAAATTTATTATACTTTAGTTTAAATACTGGAAGAAAATATTTTTAAGTTTTTAAACAGTATCGATGTTCCGTGTGTTCCGTAATTATTTATCAAATATGTGTGAATTTTAATTTAATCATTAAACTTAATGACGAATTATATTCTCTTTTTAATGTAAATACTAAGTTTCATCAATGTACATCAAATCTACATTGATTTTAATTTAAGCACTAAATTTAATGTACAAGTACATTAATCATCCTTTAATGTGCAAGGTAAATTAATATTAATTTACAGTCGTACATTAAATCTACATTAAATTTAATGTAATTTCTGACAGTGGAGCTCGTTCCCTCGCTCGTCTTTCTGGAATATTACACATCCTATTCCGAGATCACTGCTGTCGGTTTGGAGGAAGAATTCCTTTGCACAGTCCGAGTGAAGTAAGAGAATGGAGTTCTTAAATGCACTCATTAAAGTAAATGCTTTATATTCTGCCGTACACCATTATTTTTTCAATAAATTCAAAAGTGGGGTAACAGGTTTCATATAACCCGTAATAAATAATGCGCGGTAATTACAAACTCCCAAGAAACTTATGTTTCACGCTCCGCGGCGGATTGATTTCTGAAATAGCCTGCGTCTTGTCATTGTCAAGCTGCACGCCATCCGTGCTCGCTACGTAGCCAAGGAAATTAATTCGATCCATGCAGCATTGGGATTTCTCTAAGTTCGACTGCATGTTGTTTTCTAATAATTTCATAACCACTCTCTAAATGTTATAAATATTCGTCAAAGGTGCATGATGAAATGACCAAATCATCGATGCACGGCATCACATAGTTATTGGTTTCATTTGTTAATTTTTCATTCAAACAGCGTAAAAAATAGTCTCCGCTGTTTCTCAAACCAAATGGAAAGCGGCCATACATGTCTGCCCCTCATACATGAATCCGGTATACTTTTGGTCTTTGGGGCAATGCCAATTTGACAATGCGACTTCGCGAAATCGACGGCCGAAAATATCTTTTTTGTATGAAATTTTTGTAACGTCCCATTAATCAACGGAGATGCGTCATATGCAGGTTTAGTGACCTCATCAATCCTCGCCTCGAGACAGGTTCTAACGTGTTCTTCCAGATTTAATGAAGCTTGTTGTGGGTCTTCGTGCACTGCAAGAATTGCTGTGTCCGCAAAAGTCGCCGAAGTAGTATTTGCATTCATAGGCAGATCATATGTGTATATAAGGTATAAAGTGGGACCAAGTACACTGCCTTGAGGGACTCCTGATTTAATAAGATGGAAGGATGATAGTTCTTCTTGTTGTTTAATCTGGAAGTAGCGATTAGATAGGTATGATTTCATCAAAAGGTAGTACGGATGGGGCAAAGTGGATTTAATTTTATACAGAAGTCCCTCGTGCCATACTTTGTTGAATGTTTGTTGTATGTCAAGAAACACTGCTTCACAGTAGCTTTTTCTTTCGAGGCATTGAGTAATAACTTCAACAACTCGGTTCACTTGTTCTACTGTTGAGTGTTGTTCTCTAAATCCAAACTAATGTTCTGGGATTATCTCTTGAAGTAGTGGTTTTAAACGTTGGAGTAGGATTTTTTCAAAAACCTTTGATAAAATTGGAAGCAAGCTTATTGGGCGATAAGATGCTACATCGTTGGGTAATTTGCCTGGCTTTGGTATTGCTATGATCTGAGCTATCTTCCATTGTCCTGGGAAATGATTGCATCGGAGAATTGCATTGAAAAGCGAGGTGATAAATTCTATAACAGTCAGTGATAATTCCTGTTAGACTTTGCCTGTGATTAGATCATAACCTGGGCTTTTATTTGGGTTTATAAAGCTCCGAATAGTTGTTCTAACTTCATTGGTGGAAAAAGATTGTATTGGAAGTGATAATTGACAGGGAGCGTTATTATATCGAAGCACATCTTCCTCATCTGCATTGTTCCGTGGAGTTACTGGTTCAAATATCGAAGAGAAATGTTCTGCAAGTCGTTCAATCTTCTCTGTTGCACTTCTTGCCCAGGTTCCATCTTTCTTTCTTATTGGAGGTATTTGAATTTGTGGACGTTTATTTTTCTTAGTAGCTCTCCAGATCGAATAATTTGTTGCTGCGGTTGCTATTAGTGACTGTACATATTGTGCAAAAGATTCATTTCGATGTCGT
The DNA here is from genome assembly GCA_011170035.1 of Teleogryllus occipitalis. NCBI lineage: Eukaryota > Metazoa > Arthropoda > Insecta > Orthoptera > Gryllidae > Teleogryllus > Teleogryllus occipitalis. The sequence goes on along the minus strand of BLKR01005642.1, from coordinate 43,764 downwards.
ATCAATAGCTGCTTCAGCTGCCTGGAGGCTGTTTAGATTGGCTCTGTCATCAGGGTGCCTGATTGTCATCCAGATACGTCGTAATCGCCGCTTCTCTCTGATTTTTCTCTAACGTCTATAGGTATTGTCAATTGCTTGCTTTGAACAGTTTGAGGTGTTGAATCCCATGCGGCGTGTTGAATACATTTTGTCAAGTATTCAGTGACTTCTGCAATATCTTCTGAGTTTCTCAGAGGCACATTTGCTAATGAAATGCTATCCAAAATTTCACGAAATTTGTTCCAGTCTGTGACTTTGTTGTAGAGTCTTGGCGGCGAGGGACGATGTAACACTTCTGAGTTTATGGTCAGAATTACAGGGGAGTGATCTGACGACATGTGATTTGGTTCTATACAGATTTTGTCTAGTGAAATACCTTTAGTAATGTAGAAATCCAGAAGGTCCGATATTTTGCTTCTGTCAGCGGGCCAGTAAGTCTCCAGAAGACACTACCGTAAGATTTCTAAGAACACAGTTATACAGGCGTCTTCATTTTGGTGTATTTAGTCTTGAGCCCCAATGCACATGTTTTGCATTGTAGTCGCCACCAACAATGAATCTTGATCCAACATTGTTGAAGAATGCTTCATACATTGCCTCTGATACATTATGCCTAGGTGGAAGTATACTGCTGTTATGTTGATTGGCCCGCATAGATCTTGAAGTTGGACAGAAGTTGCCTGTATGTATTCATAGTTGTATTCTTTTAGTTCATGTTTAATTTTGTTCCATATAATAATGGCAGTTCCTCCGTGAGCAGTGCCATCCGGGTATTGTGTATTATAGGTCACATATCCGGGAATTGAGAAATACGATCTCTTGGTAAAATGAGTTTCGCTAATTAGCATGATGTCAATTTTATAATTCTGTAGAAATAAAATTAATTCTTGTTTGTGCTGTAAGAGGCCATTTGCATTCCATGTTGCTAACTTGTAATGCCATGATGACTTGTAAAGATTCAATTTATTTTAGAGATAAGAATCGTGAGTAAATTTAGAACTGAACTTATCTGCTCTGCTTGTTTTAGTATTTTTTCAAATCTTGAAAATGATTCTTGTATTACATTTCCGATGTCTGCTGGTTGATTGGTTACTGCGCGGGCGTACGATTGAGTATTTTTTATTCGGGTGCGAGTATAAATACGTGAGGTTTCCAAGTTGCTTTCTGGGTAAGTTTTTAATCCAGGATATTCATCCATATCTGGCTTGTATTGACCTTGTAAAGTATTACTTGTGTGGATTTCCCGTCGATCACTTGTTGGGTACGATCTTTTGATAAGTTCTTGGTAGACCCTACAGCCTTTGTAGTTTGCTGGATGACCCTCGTCGCAAAGTGCACATTTTGGTTTTGTATGGATATCTTTCTTACACATTTCAGTGAGATGTTCTTCTCCGCACTTCACACATCTGGGACGTCGTTTGCAGTATGCACGACTGTGGTTGTACTGTTGGCATCTGTAGCATTGCACAATTTCTTTTTTTTTATACGGTGGTTCGAATTTGACTTGGGAGTGCATTAGTTTAGTAATTTTGAAGATATCTGCATTGTTCCGTTGTGGTTCTAAGTCAACATAGAAAAGGCATGTTGGGTTTTTTGTCACTCTGTGACGAATGTTGTGCATATTTCTGACTTGAAAACCTAATTCCTCTAGTTCATTTTTAATGCTCTCTGTTTCAACAGATGGATGTACATGCCTGAGGACTACACGAAATGCTCTCTCTTTTTTAATTGATACGTGTGGTACATTGCCTTTTTTTCATTTAAGAATTTTATGATTGCTCTGTAGCTTTCTATTGTCTCTGGGTTGACTTTCACTTCATTGTTATACATTTTGTACGTAAATGTCTTTTCTTCGATGCCTTCTCGTAGAGATTGTGGGAACAAGGGCACATTTATGACATGTGGGATAAATATAGGTGGCGGTTTTGTTTGGGGGGTACTTTCAGTCGTACCGTTTACTGGCTGTAATTCTTCAGTGTTGTTGGAGTTGTTTTCAGCGCTTTGTAACGCTTCGAACCTGTTACTTTGTTTTATCTCACTCGTATTTGACACTTGCAGAGCAGTTGCTATGCCACCACTGTTTCGGCGCTTTCGCTTAGCAGAGCGAACAACTTGCCATTCTGGTAAGGGTTCGGAATTGCACTGTACCTGGTTTCCTGATGTCGTAGACATTACTCTGCTCTCCGTGCCAGGTGGTTGTAGCATTTCGGTATCCCCAACTTGTGGTGAATGAGTGGTGGAATATTGCATCAGTTGTTCAAAGCGTTGTACCTTAAGCTGGGATTCATGGAGCTCCTGCTGCAACTTTTCTATTTGCCGCTGATATTGCTCATTTAACTGATGTCGTTGATGTTGAAGGTATTCAGCCAGATGCACTTTGAGGTCGTTTTCGTTGCACTGCTGCCCTTGCACCATCTTGCGACCCCGTTACCGAACCGGGGCCGGAATTTTCACCCAGATCGAAAGCGACACCAACCACTAACACACTTCACTCATACTGAGAAATTAATTAATGATAATGAGATTTTAATTCACTGTTGTTTATATTAGAAGTTACGTCTCACATTCGCAACGAAAGTACACACCCTTAGACTCACTGTCACTACTAAAAGTAGAGCGGAGCGGAGCACGATGTGAACCGGTCGGTTGCTGTCGGGAGACTGATGTTTTCAATGTGCAGGTTAAAAGTGAGTGATTTGTCTAATGTCACTCCTAAATATTTTACACTTTTGGCCCAGATAATTACGTCTCCACATAGCGCGAGCGGCCTCGGCTGCTTGAATTGCTGTCTCCGTGTGAAAAGCACAGCTGTGCTCTTACTCATATTGACTTTGACCCGCCACAGCTTCAGCCACTCCTGGATCTGTGACAAATGTTGATCCAAATACTTCTGGAGAAGCTAGATACTTTTCGTCGTGGCTATTACAGCCGTATCGTCGGCGTACAAGGCGAGTTCCGCTTGTGGGTGTGAGGGAATATCACGCACATAAAGGCTGAAGAGCGTAGGAGCTAGCACGCTCCCTTGCGGCACTCCGGCCCGTATGGCGCGGCGGGTAGATTTAGCATTCAGAAGCGTTACCTGAAACATTCTGTTTGCTAGGAAAGAGTGAATCAGGTGTACAAGGTAGGTCGGAAGGTTCAAGGAATGGAGTTTGTGAAGGAGGCCGACGTGCTAAAGCTTGTCAAATGCGCTGGCAACGTCGAGCAACACTCCGCCTGTAAATCGGCTCTCGTTGAAGTTGTGTCTGATGCGGTCTGTAATTCACACAAGCTGATGCGTCGTGCTGTGGCCCGCGCGAAAGCCAAACTGCTCCCTTATTCATTAGTGCATTTTCTGAAACAAATTTAAGAATTCTTTTTAAAATTAGTTTTTCACACAATTTTCTGAGTGTATTAAGTAGGCTAATAGGCCTGTATGACTCGGGCAGTTTCGGGTTCTTTCCCTGTTTATGTAAGGTTATGACATGTACATGTTTCCACTGACTCGGAAAGTGCTGAAACATAATTATTGAATTAAAAAGGGCGACCAAAAACACTATGGCTTGCTGCGGCAGCTTCTTCAGGACGTCGTTGGAGATGCCGTCTGGGCCGGGAAATTTTTTAGCTTTCAGCTCTGCAATGGCTGCTTTCACTTCTGTTTCATCAGTGAAACTCGGCTCGTCGGCGGGCGCGTGCAGTGCCGCCATCATCGTTTGTTGCACTTCGACAACGTGCGGTATTGGCGGCGCCTCCTCGACCGGGTGAAACTGAGATTCTAAAACATTAGCAAGAAGTTCCGCTTTCGCCTCATTTGACTCCGCGTATTCTCCTGTGCTGGTTTGAAGCGGCGGCACTGTAACAGGTTTCCTGGAAAGCATGCGTGTAATTTTCCATAATGAATTGTCCTCAGGTTTGAGGCCTGAAAGAATTTTATTCCACTTCTGATTGCGAAATTCAGCTAACCCGATTTCAACTTTACGCTTCAATCGGTTCAGCTCTCGCTTATCAGCGGGGTGCCGCGTGCTCTGCCACACTGCGCGCTCTGTTTTTCCTAGAAATGAGATTGAGAAGAAATGGGGTTAGTGGCTGCTCCTTCTTACAGGAACGTTGCTTCTCAGCTGCTGCATTGAGGCTGTCAGTCACTAGTGCTGCGGATCTGAAAGAGCAGACGCGTCCGGGATACTCTGCTGCAGCTCCATCTGAAATTGTTGCCAATTTGTGCGCTGCTTCTGTGTCGTAGGTGCAGTAAACAGAGTCGCGCCGCCTCGCCTCATCTTCGCCAGCACAGGCAAAAGGTCTGAGGAAAGTTCATAAATGGTGGTCAATATGGGAGGGTAGTGGAGTTTATGGCACAGCGCAATATCTAAAACATCGGGCTTGCCATTCGTCGTATAGGGATAGAAGGTTGGTGTAGTGGTAGCGAAAATTTCGCAGCCGTTCGCATCAGCAGTTGCTTTCAGCTTACGGCCGGGAGGGCAGGTGATGCGGGAGCTCCAGGCCGTGTGTTTGACATTAAAATCGCCAGCCCCAATTGTTGGAGTTGTTTGCCTCGACTTTCTGCATTATCTGCAGCTAGTAGGGCGCACGTTTCCGCGGAGCGGTGAGGACCAGCGTAGAGAGAGACAAGGCGCAGTGGCCTCAGCGTGCTGCAGCTGCGGTAAAGCTGAAACACAATGATTTATGTTATGTCTTATGAGTATAGCAGTTCCGCCTCCGATGTGGGGGTTCGTCGTGTTTGCTGCTAGTGCTGCTCTGTCATTCTTGTAGCAAATATAGCCTGGAATAGAAGAAGAAAGATGCGGGCTCAGCCATGTTTCACCCAGCATCATTATTGAAATATTATGCCGAGCAAGAAAATTGTGAAGTTCTGACTGCTTCGCTCGCGAGCTGATGCCGTTGCAGTTCCAAAATGCAACGATGCAGCTATTCCTGTAAAAAGGAGAAATAGCCATTATTTAAGGTGCGGGGGAGGTACGTGGTGAGGACGAGGAAGAGCGTGCCTCCTCCGTCGCTCCCGCCGCAGCGGCCGCCGTCACCTCGTGGGAGTGCACTAGTAGTTGTGATACTATCACCTGAAGAATGACCACCGGCCACTCAGCTGGGTCGCGGCCGGTGATGGCTCGCAGGAGCGCCTGCGTTACCCGCCCCGGCTCGATCCCGTCGGAGTAGGTCCGCTCTTGGCGTCGCTGCTGCCGCTGGGCGCGTGGGCGTTCGCGTCTCTGCGAACGCTGAGACCGCGGTGGCTGCGGCGGAGGTGTAAAGGTGCGGCGGCGCGAAGATTCGCGCTCCCGTGAGGGAGAACGCGACGCCTCCGACTGCGTGTCGGCCGCTCGCCTCTCGCCTCTCGTTGATGCGGGCGCGTCGCTGGCGGTCCCGCTGCTGCTGAACCGCATTGCCCCTAAAACAACGGCGCTTGTACTCGGGGCAACCCTTGTATTTCGCGCCGTGGTTGTCGCCGAGGCAGTTGGAGCAGCTACGCTCCTCCACTGGGGGGTTTGGCCCCAGCGGGCACTGCTCCGCGTCGTGGGCCTCCCCACATTTCCTGCAGCGCGTGCGGCGCTTGCAGTTTCGTGCCACGTGTCCGAAATCCAGGCAGTTGTGGCCCTGCGTGGGTGCGCGCGGTGGCCGATACACCTCCAGGCGCACGCGGAGCCAACGTATGGAGTTTACCTCTCGGAGCGCCCGGTGACGCTCCGTGTCGGCCAGCGGGGCGATCACCAGCGGGATAGGCCTGCCCCGTCGTCCCGGCCGCTGGCTGGTCATCCTCTCGAGTTTCTTAACCTGAAACCCAATACGTTCCAGGTTATCATGCAGACATTGAATGAGAGTTCCAGATGGATGCCCCTTAGGACATACCTCAGGACCTTCTCGTTTCCTGTGGAGTACGTGCCACCCCGTACAGAAAGATGGGGGGTGGGCGTGGACTTAATCATTTCCCTACATTTTTACTGCTTTGTTGGTGTGATTCACCTAATTCTACTTGTCTTTTAGTTATTCCAACACTTTGTGTAGAAACATTACATTTCATGACTATTTCACTCGCTCTCAAGTTCGAAAACTTCCACAAAACCGTGCAGTTTACATACATCCAAAAGTAAGGAATATTTATAATCCTGTTTTGACCCCCCACCCCCACAGCAGTCACTATGTACTAATAGAGGTTTTACTTAAGTATGGCGTTTTAGAAATCATTCAGACATGTACCCATCTCTTGAGAACCCCGAGATGCAATGGATTCGTTCCATATTTCGGCCTTGTCAATTGCCAAGTTATGAGCACAAAAATTGCTTGTCCATAGTGTACGCATGTAGTAAACTATTCGTTATTAACCATGGAGTTGGAATCGTCTTTTGAAGATCACACGTTACAGCTAATGCACTGCCATCTGATCCATGCTGGCCAAAAAGTTTATTTTCCGTTCGATTTTATTATAAGTTCTGCCGTAAGGTGTTAAAATTCCTGTTGCATTTTAACTCCTTCGGTTGTTTCATTTTGTGAGTAGTCAAGTGATTACCCATGTTGCATGTATCAGTGTGGGCTGATGAAAACTAAAGGTATATTTAATGTTGCATATTTTACAGTATCTAAATAGATTCTAAATCTGGAGTAGCATTCTCGTTGTATTTTTCTACGTACATCTTGCACATGGTTGTTACTGTCAGATGCTCTGGAAGGAATTTTTTGTGGGTTTTAATGCCTGGATTAGTGACTTGAATATTTTGTAAAAGCGTTTATATGGTCCCTGATTGGTTTTATCGCTGGTGTACTGGTGGTCTTCCTTTCCATCCCCTCCAACCTTGTGGAGAAATTCTCTTGTCATTTGGTTTGTCTGTAGCTTGTAAAGCTCCCATTAGATGTATCTAGAGATTTTAGGAACAAATCTTTGCTCTCTTTTTATCCTTTAATGTTGATTTATTTTGATGTTTCTTGGCCTTGAAGGTAGCTTGAGAGTAACACATCATTCTATGAAGCCATTTTGCAATTCCCAAGATCCAAGAGACCAAAACTCATGAAAAAGTTCCCTACGCTCGACTTCTCAAATGCTTTCATTGCACTTATACCTGATGACTGAATGGTTTTAATTACAGTCTTTCCTTCAATTTACCGCCATGACTAATATACTGTGCCGCTTCACTTCGCCGGAGTTATGCTAGATTTTTCTTCCAGGTTATTTTTCTTTGTCTTTTCCTTGGTTTATCTTCTTGTCGTTCCTCACTGCTACTTACAAGCAAACACATACCTAATTCAAAGCTGGTATAGGCTACTAAGAATATTGTAATAATCACTCTGGTTCATTGTGGTGGCAGAGTACATTTACTTGAATATTAGTAAGTAGTTAAACCTGGCCATTAATATTATTCTCACTTGCACTATTTCCATGTTTTAAGTGATCTTTTGAGACATACTTTATTTCATCGGAAGCATTACCGATTACAAGAGGTACATCTGAAACAGCTTATACATTTTCATTATCACTGTAGTATGATGGAAAGTAATGTAATATTAGTTACAACTGATATTGTTGTAACTAATCAGCATTGTTGCAGCAAGCATTACAAAAATGCTTCTCCCCGGTGTTTATTTTCTGTTTTTGTTTAATAAATATTTTTTCTGTGTATTTCAATGAACATGGACACCTTAAGGCTAAATGCACCGAAAAATACTTATAGGAAAAATCAATAGATCGCAGCACTATCACACGGAATTTACTAGATCGATAACGTCTGAACAAATTGTCCGATTTTCGATCTGTAAACGGTGTTGGACTCCTTTTTAAAATAGAATTCACGCTACGATGCCGTTTTTTCAAAAAATATTTCCAAAAAATTTTTTTTAATGATTTCTCATAGTTTCGGGAAGAAATAAAAAAATGTGGGCTTATAGCGCGATGACGACATGCTTCCTGAATCCAACGCCGTGTCAATCATGCAAATCGGATGAATAGGAGCGGCGTAAAGTGAAATTTCGGAAAAAGTACCTGTTCCCCCCAGTTGCGTCACCCGAACCTTGTGGGAGATCCCTCGACGCGGCCGAACGGTCAAACCCGGCGGCCTGCGGCCTGGGGCCCGGTGCCTAGAGTAACAACCTGCTCCATGGTTTCACAATGGGCAAACTGAATCAGACCTGTAGAGATATTTCAAGATTTTCACCGTGAAATATAAAGATGGAGTCTCACAATTGTTATAAATCTTGGAAACTCAGTCATCGAAGTGAAGATTCAAAGGATTATATAGTACGAGTATATACACATTACCTTCGATTCCTCTCCATTCGCGTGATTATTATTATTACTATTAATAATAATAATAATAATAATAATAATAATAATAATAAAGTCCTAATGTTTCGTTCTTTTCAAGTATTATATTTCTCTGCTAAGAGAGCAAAGGATAAAAGTCAGAGAACTCAGCAGGGTATTCCAGCGTAGACCAAGACAAGATAAACAAAAGTTTCTTCAAGAAATATAGCACGTTATACGCAGTTTTTAAGTTTTTTACGTTAAATAAATAAATAAAAAAAGAAAAATGCAAAGAAGTGGAAGAACATAACAACAAAAGGAGACCTAAAGAAATGTTTCGGGTCATTCGAAATATGACCAGGGAGTGTAAACTGGCAATGAGGAATAGGCAGGGACCGAAAAGGTATTAAATACCGGTATTTTACATACCTTTTTCAAATACTTATGTTTTTTTATACCGGTAAAATACCTCTATACGACGTCTATAACGGTATGGACGTCCATAAAGGTTATAAGGGTATTATACCTGTATTTTCAATGAAAAACAATAGCTTACCATTCATAAATGTCGACTAAAGTTATTTTAGTTAATAATATCTCACAAAATGTTTATTAAACTAATATACTTTTATAATTGTTATTTATTGTTTGAATTACTATTTTGTTCATATATAATACTCGGTTACTAATAATTAACGAAACGCGAATGATTCCACTAATTCTTGTATAGTAAATATAATCTCCACTTCGTCACTGCACAATGTTCTCGCCCACTGAAAACTGCTCACCGCCCTCTTCCTACGCTTGGGCATATCGAATTGCCCTAGTGTAGCACGCAGCCCGCCGAAGAACGCGGCGAGATGTCTGCAGAGGTCAGAAAAGTCACGCTATCAGAACAGCAGTGTGCCAGAGGTGCGACCCTGCTTCCAGCTCAGAAGGGTGACTACACTTGAGCGCGTGCCCTGGCGGCGCTGGGCTTGCATAGAAAGGAGCGCGAAATGAGCAAACATTCAAAACGTGACATGTCCACTTTACTCCTTTTCAGGAAAACGCCAAAATGTTATGTCATGAAAATTATGCAGATGTTTTATTTGTACTTAATTCTGAATTATGTAATGATGATAGCTAAATATATTATTAATATAAAATTTAAATATTCTATGAACTTACATTGAAAGAAAACAACATTTATGTCAACTGGTAAAAAAGGAAGCCTGAACATCAACGGAGAAGTGATATAGATGGCAGGTGAAGTTAAATACTTATGAATTACAATAACAAATTCTGGATACTGTACAGAAAAACTAAAGAGAGGAATAATTTTAGAAAAAGCAGCGGAAAGAAAATTACACAAATTCATAAAATATGCAGGCATATCAAGTGATTGATTTCTAAAATTTTAGGTCCCGGAACGCGCTCAAAATGATTTATTAATTTAATAGAAATAATTATATATTTATAATATAATGTAATAATTATCAGCGAGATACAGGAACGCCGTTCCGTCGTGTTCCGTCAGAAATCAAGCCTTGCGTAAGACCGAAATCCAAATAATCGAGAAAATGGCATTTCTAATCCTGTTGTGTGGATGTAAAAGCTGAACATTGAGATAGGCCGAAAAAAGGAAGATGCTTTTGAAGTATGGACACGGAAGAAAATATCAAACGTACAATGGGAGGGCAAGAAGATAAATGCCGAAATTTTGAAAAGAAAACAGAACTTTCTCTAAAAGTCAAAGCCAAAAAATGGAAAATAAAATATTTTGTGCATACTATGAGTCGAACAAAATCTCTAGAAAGGATATTATGCTTGGAATGATAGAATGAAGCGGAAGGAAAGGGTGTAAGTGGCACAATTGAATAACTAATACACAATATCACGAACAAAAGGAAATAGGCAGTTCGAGTCCGAGTGAGCAATGAACAAATTGCTAGCATCCTATTGCTGTGTATATCCAGATAGGTCTAACAAGGGATGGCTTGCGATCTATGTTCTAGTACTATTTCTCTGTGCGTTCAGACCCGCGAAGAATTGGGACCTGCAGATGAAAGGAGAGATGCTCACAGCCGCTACTTGACCGGGATTGGAGCCGACAAATAGACATCATCGCACTGAACAGTGTGTTTGATACCCGTCTTTCATGCGTACATTCTGCCATTATTAAGGAAGAACTCGCTGAATTATCGGCGCGTCCCCTCCCAGTTTCGGATACCAAGAAAAGCGAAGGAATGATGCTCAAGTATTACAAATGCAAATACCAATGTTCAAAATTAAAACATCTTTCAAAAACCTGGTTTAGAAACATCGATCAAGTTCGTGCGGAAGATAATTTGTTTTGACAGTGGCCGTGATTGTTAATTTATAATTACGATTTAGACAAAACGGCAAAAGAAAGTAAAAAGAATAACAGCGAAACTAAGCCTGAAAACTATCGCCCAGAGTCATCTTATGGAGTCACAACTTCCTCAAATGGGTACAGGAAGGTGGGCGAGAGACCTTACACCTAGAGTGCTTGCGTTGGCCGCCTCTCTGCGTACGGTAGGACATACGTAGGAAATGCCAGAAAAATGGGGTCATTTCTTGGGCTGAAGATAGTCTCGCTTTATTCGAACACATGTATTGACAGTGGTATAATGCAATATTATTTCATATTTTAACATTTTTATAAAATTGTGATTATCGGTTCTTTTCATTCACAACAACTCATCAAGCACATCGATAATAAACATCAGGTTTTATAAATGTTTCACTTTTTTACGAAATATGTTCATGTGTCTATACGAAATCTATGTTTTGAAAATATCAACATCAATGTTGCATCCCTATTCTCGACACCTAGATGAGGATCGCCGATTTAATACGTTTGCATTCTGATTCCCTAATATGAGGTTTATCAGTGACTGGTATGCTACGTTTTACTAGTAGTATATAAATCTTATAAATTGAATTGCTACCCGATTAAATGTTACTGATAAGCGTGTACGATGTTTAGAAAAATGGTATCTTCATGTAGAAATGTAAAAGTTGCCGAACTGTATAACAAAACATAATTTATCCCCCTCATAGACGGATATTCCTCTTCTAGTGTGGTGTTCCTGTCTAAGGGTTAAAGTTGTATTGCTTTCATGACAATTTAATGCATTAAAAATACATATATATGTCACAATACAATGATTTACACTACATCCTTTTATGTTATCATTTACGTAGTTTGTATCAAAATGACGCGCCGGGAATTACTTATTCCAATCTTCAAGTTTATACAAATATAACAATCATTTTACATCAATATAACTTACTAAATAAGCTGGGACATGTCACGATTCTTAATATTAGATTTTAATGTTTGTTACAGTGTTGGATTCAGGATGCATCTCGCCTGCGCGCTATTTTACAACTTCTTAAATTTTGTCCGAAAGTACGAAAACAGTTTTAAAATTTTACTTGGGAAAACAGATTCAACAGGTGAAGTCTATCAAGGAGACAAACGCCGTTTTGAGGTCAAAAATCGAGTCGCAGGATAAAAGAGCTCGTGCGTAATTTCGGCTCATTCTTTCTGGTAGTGGAATGATAACGGAAGATCTTAGAAGTAAAATGTATGTAAAATAAGATGTTAGGACATGGAATATTGGTGATATCTACACAATTAGTTCAATTTTCTTTTTGAAATCAGTTTCCAAATCGGAATTGATATTTTGAGTAGTGCCTCAAATAACTTTTTGATGGTATGAAGACGGAAATATGTGAACAAGATATATAGTTTTATACGACTATTACAGATGATATGGGACCGTTTGGTTGTGTTACAGCATCACTAGTTTGATAAGTAGAGAAAAATATATTGAGACTGAATGGGACGAAAGCTTAAACTGACTGCCCAGCTTGCCTGTCTGAAAGTTCGGCCTCCCGCGCCGCTGGCCGCTGGGTTTGGCCGTTCGGCCGCGGCGAGGGAGAGCCCAGAAGGGGCGGGGTGAAGCAAGGGGAGCGGGAAGGGGGAGGGGGATCAGGTATTTTTTCCCGAAATTTCACTTTACGCCGCTCCTGTTCAACCGATTTGCATGATTGACACGGCGTTGGATTCAGGAAGCACGTCGTCATCGCGCTATAAGCCCACATTTTTTAATTTCTTCCCGGAACAATGAGATCATTTTTAAAAAAATTTTGGAAATATTTTTTGAAAAAACGGCATCGTAGCATGAATTCTATTTTAAAAACGAGTCCAACGCCGTTTACAGATCGAAAATCGGACAATTTGTTCAGACGTTATCGGTCTAGTAAATTTTGCTTATTTTGGTGCTGCCACGTGGTGGCGACAAATTGAACTAGTGTCGGTACATTTAGCCTTAAATCGGAGTAGCTTTTTTCCACTTTGTAAAGATTTAACCAAATAACTTTTTTTCGCGTAATTAACAAAAATATAGCACTATACGAAATTTAAAAACATGCTTTGTCTATTTTATATATGATAATTATTGGAATAAAGGTCTTTGAACAAGAAATGTTACACAAACTTATAAAGAAACTTACATAAACATATAAAGACTTAAAAAGAAATACATAAATTTATAAAGAAAAGTTACAAAAACGGATCGCACGGGTGCATACACTTTGTAACAATGGAGGAAGAAAGTCGTTTATCGCTAAATTTGCATTTTGTGGGTTACAACGTTTTCGCTGGCAGGTATTCAATAGTGAAGTATCCAATTAAATAGTTTCGCATGCCATTGCGTCCGCGGAGGTAACAGGTTCGCTTGTGCAAAAATCTATCGATCCTTGTAAAAAAATTCAACCATTTCTTCCAGGCTTGTTAGTTTTGAATGAGGCCGTTCCTGATTGGTCTTTTTTTCTCAAGAAAAGTTTAAACGCTCAGTTAAAGGTAAATTTAGCGGCGGGTAATCTCTTTCTTGAACAATCTTCAATCCAGTCTTCGGTTGTTGTTTTCATTGGTCTGTAGAACAGGTGGACGGCATAAGCCAACCTTTCGACGTGAGATGTGAGCCGCACGTGCAAAGTAGAATAGAGTGCTCCATGAGCGGATGTGGCCTTTATGTTGGTTATAGCACCATTTCTGAAGGCATCTATTGCCTTACTAATATCTTTTCCTAAATAGGGTACCGTCTTTACCTTCTTCGCCATACTCCTAAGCAAAATAACCAAACATTAATTACAATAATAGCAAAAAACACTCGGTAAAAGAAAGTTACTCCAAGATTACCATCAAACGTAACTGCGCACAGATCAAAGGGAGGAACAACTAATTGATTAATTTCTTAATGCTTGTTAGCCGAGACATACTGACTTGGTGGTAGATCAGTTCCAATCATTGGCCGCTAATATTTCAGTAGCTGAATTGTGTTCTTTACTCTTAAATTACTAATAACAATTAAAATTAAACTTCTATAAGGCAGTCATTGTCATATGTCATTAAGCAATATACAATAAGTGCTGTAAACTATAGAGCCTTGTGGCTTGCCGATCTTGTAACAAACATCACGTGCCAATGTTGACATGCTTCACTGTGAAGAACGGAGATGAACCCATGCCACAGAAACCTTCAGAACGGAAACGGATAATATCACACCAGCGCTATCTGAGCATCCAGCAAGCTCTTGTATCTTTGAGCGTTGAAGGCGGTGCCATAAAAAAAGCTGAAGTGGTATACTTACCTACTTCCTAAAATTGATGCATTTAGCATACTTCCCTGCTTTTTAACAAGAGAATGAAATTCTCCAGCAAGTCGTGTGTAATACAATGAGAAATAGAAATGCGTATTTGTTTGTAAACCTAATGTTATGAAAGAAGAAAGCACTTTTTATTTTCAAAATGTGTTTTAACTGTTTTATTGAAGTACAAAGCTCAAGCAGAATATGTGCTTAAAGGTATAGCCTTATGTTATTTAATAGAATTGTAAAATTATATAAATTATTTTGTTTGAAGCACGCAAAAATGCTGAAAACTACGATAAGTTGTTTTCAATAAATTAGTTTATAGCTTACATTATATTTTTATTGTAAAATATTTTTTATGCAAAATACATTTTCCTGACGCAATGCTATTATTTATTATCCCTGCTTTCCTATCCCTTTCTCTTGATACCACTTTGAGTAGGGAATGTATCATACTTTATTTATTTATTTTATGTCAAAAAACAGTTAAAAATGCGTATAACGTGCTATGGGGAAAAGTGAATTGTGTGCACATTTTCAAAATTCTGTCATCCCTACACTAAGTCATATACTACTTAAATTTTGAAGAAAAAGAAAAAAAACTCCCATGTAATAAAATCTATTTTCAAGGATAAATAAGCAATAAATTTTGACTCTTATCCATGTTGTCCTTCGGAATAATTCTTCCTGACGCGACAACATGGAAACGATAATTTGAATAATTGTATTCCCCACTGAATTCTAGAAGAGACAGAAAATGAAGTTACATTTATGTCCAGAAGCAAAACAAGGGGCCATCTCAGCATTTGCTCAATGGATCAGGGAAACTGGACGAAAAACCTGATCGAGATGGGGGTCATTGACCTGGAGGCTGTAGTACAATAGTTGTTACAGGTTCTTTATGCACATTTATACAGTCCAAATGGTAAATAATGCATTATGTATCATTGTTAAAATTAATGTTACTTTTCTTGTGATTCTCACTGTAGTATCTAATTGTATAGAAACAGTTATGCAGCAGAAACTATTTCACTTGGGATTTAAACTTTTCTATCGAATTTAATCGTTTAATGTCATCTGGCAAAGTGTTGTAAAATAATGTACATGTATTGTATGTGAATTTTTTTTTAATGAGCTGTTGATACTGTCACCTGATGAATATGATTTCTACGTTGAGTTAACACTCTAGTAATAGACACTCTAGTAATGCACATCGGCATTTTCTGAAAATATATTCCCGCCCTTAAGCAAGTCATTTTTGACAAAAATCATTGGTTCGTAAATAAACAGACACGGTAATGGTAAAATTCCTAGATTAATGAAGAGAGGCTTACATGAATCACGTGGGCGGGATTTGGTTATTATTCGTACAATTCGTTTTTGTAATCTAAAAGTCTGGGAGCTATAAGATGTATTTCCCCAGAATATTATGCCATATCTCAGACGGGAATGAACATTCGCGAAGTATACACAACGAGCAGTATGAAGGCTGACTGAATTTGCAAGAATTCTGAACGCGTAGCATAATGAACTTAATTTTTTGTTCAATTCATTTAAATGGACGTTCCATTTAAGGTTTGACTGAATTGAGAGACCTAAAAATTTTGTTGCCTTAACATGAGTCAATGGTACACTGTTCATTTTCAATGGAGCACAGAATTGTTTATTTGATATGGAAAACTGCATTAAAACCGTTTTCTTTTCGTTTACTATTAATTTGTTATTTTGGAACCAATTTGAAACATGTGATATTGTACTATTTACGGTTTCTTTATTGCAAAGGATGTTCGTATCATCCGGAAAGAGAACCGTTCTTCCGTTTCGAATCGTCGAGGGCATATCGTTTACGTAAAGTAGGAACAGAATAGGGCCTAAAATCGATCCTTGAGGAACTCCACGTGCAATGGGCAAAGAGTCGGAAAGAAGCGTGCCGTACATAATATTCTATCATTCCAGTAAGGTTCCATCATTCCACTCTCTGAGATCGTTGTTTAAGGTACGAACATAACCTATCTAGAGCAATACCACGGATTCCATATGAAGGTAATTTTGAAAGTAAAATGTCATGATCAATGACGTCAAAACCTTTCGAGAGATCTAAAAATAATCCAGTAGGTGCCTCGTTTTGATCCAATGATGAGGCGACATCTTTAAGAAAAGAAAATATGGCTGTTGCCGTTGATTTTTTTCTAAATCCATGTTGGCAATCTGAAAGCGCATCGTGTTTACTGAGGGTTTCCATTCGTACGTAAAAAAAGTCTCTCTAATATTTTTTAAAAAACTGATAGAAAAATGGGCCGATCATTTTGAATTTCATTTGTGTTGCCTTTTTTGAAGAGCGGCTTAATTTTAGCTGTTTTGAAAATATCTGGAAACGTTCCGGTGCATAACGATGAATGTGAGTTAACGGGTGTATAATGGCATACGCACAGGTCTTTAACAAAGAATCCGGGAATTCATCTAAACCGGACGAATATTTATTTTTTAGTTTACCGATTATTTTGAGAATTTCATAGGAAGAAGTTTCGGAAACGAACATCGTGTCTAAAATTTTGGGTGAACTGTCTGTTTTTGAATTTTGTGGCTGAAGACCCTGAGTGAGATCGGCAGCAATTCTCGAAAAGTATTCGTTAAAGAGACTAGCCACTGTTGCCGGATCGTTCACATTTATATCGTTATATTTTAAAACAACATTCTCTACGGGTTTTCTAGTTGATTTGGTAGTATTTTTTATTATATTCCACATTGCTTTTGTTTTATTATTTGAGTTCAAAATATCCTGATCGTGTTTCATGATTTTAGCCTGCCTTATGACTTTTCGTAACAATGTTTTGTATTTTTTAAAGTAGATAAGGAAATCTTGAGATACGTTTTGACGTTTAGAAATGAAAGAAAGAATTCGCTTGCTTTTACAAGATGTCCTAATCCCGTGTGTTATCCAAGAATTGCTTTTCCGTGAAATATTTAATTTTCTTTTTTGAAGAGGAAAGCAAGTGTTAAAATGAAATGAAAGAGTTGAAAAAAAAAAGAATTCGTTTGTATCAACAGTATTATAAACCCCTTCCCATGACTCCTGCATCAAGTAATCAATGAATAATTTTATTTTACTTTTTGTAAACAATCTAGACATACGTGTATTATTTATTGTGTCAGTGAATGCATTTCTTATATTGGTAAGAATTTGTGCATCGTGGTCACTGTATCCTAAATCTTTTGTTTCAACTTCATATCGAGAAGTAGTTTTGTTAATTATAATTTGATCAATTGCCTTCATCGAATTTTGTGTGATCCGTGTAGGTACATTAATTGTAATGTCTAAATTGAAGGAATTAATTAAATTGAGAAACTTTTCTTTCTCGCAAGATTCGACCAGAAAATCAATGTTAAAATCTCCGCATACAACAATGGATTCAAAAGAGCGATTGCTTACTTTAAGTGTTATCTCCAGGTTTTCTAAGAACAAAATATAATCTGCAGTTCTCTTTGTTGGAGGTCTGTAGATGGAAAGTATTATCACTTTTAGTGAAGTAAGATGTACAACAGAAATTTCGAAAATATTTTCAATGGAATACACATTTAATTCCGCCAAGGGGATAGAATCAATATTATTTCTAACGTAAATACAAGAACCCTCATACGTAGGACCTTTATGCGTCTCTCTCTCTCTCTCTCTCTCTCTCTCTCTCTCTCTCCCTCTCTCTCTCCCTCTCTCTCCCTCTCTCTCTCCCTCTCTCTCCCTCTCTCTCTCTCCCTCTCTCTCTCTCTCTCTCTCTACAAAAGCCTGCGAGGTGAAAGTTTGGAATTTGCAAAATGCTAAGTTCATTAGGCGATAACCAATGTTCTGTAAAGCAAAGAACATCCATTTGATTTAGATCGCTCTGAAGAGCTGCCTCGATAAACTCAGTTTTATTTGAAAGGGGTTGAACATTATGGTGAAGAATGTTTATTTTTTGCAAGTACCTACACGAATGTTTTTCTGCTGCATCTGACTGTAGTTGCTATCAGAGAGTATACTAATAGAGACGGCACTCAATGTTAATCCCAACGCTCTTTATTCAAATTTCTAATTTTCATGGAGGGGGAAGCAGCCATCTTAGCCCCAGTTTGAGCCAATAGCGTCGAAGGGCGTTCTACCAATGGAGGTGGCGTGTAATGACGACCGGGAAATTTAAAATGAAGTTCTTTTCAAAATGGCGTCAAATTAATTCATTATTTTGATATAAAATAAATACGCTAGGCAATTTAGAAGACCAAAATATTAGGATTTAAAATCCTAAGTCACTGAATGGAATTGTCCAGGGAGTGCAAAATAAAAAGTTATTTCTTAAACACAATATTTATTTCTAAATTATGTAAATAACACAATATAAACAATAATACGCATAATACAACTTTTTACAAAACAAATGTAAGCAAGTAATCAGACATACAGATTATTTTACTTTGCCATTGACTAAATATTGAAACCATGAATTTAGACAATTGTCCAAATATAACTAGTGACTACTTCTTTAATTTTGCATCATTATTAAAAATGACATTCCAGCTATCAACACCTGTCAAATTTCAGCCTCTTATCAAAATTGCTACAAAGGTACAATACAAATGAATATTATTGATAAGTTTTATAAATAAACAAGAAACTTACATCTGCACAAACAGTCCACAAAATCTAACTTTTTTGGCTTGCTTTCTTCAAAAAAGCAATATTACACATTAAACTGCATTACAAGAAATATGTTTTACCTCCTACCTAGTACAAGTGATGAACTAAGTAAAAAAAATTACGTGATTCTACTCCAACTTCATTTATCTCAAAGCAGAGTTTTTGGACTTAGTAGGTTTCACTAATATTCCGATATCACAGGCTACATATTTGTCCAAAAGTATGGCTAGTTGCTCAATGGATCGTGGATGAAAATCCAAAGACTGTTAATATATCCAGAATTACTCAACATTTGATACAGGTATTGAACAGTTTTTCAATTGCTAAAAAAATATTTTCATGTCTTTCCCAATCATGTAATGTGTCATATAACGCACACAATTTCTGCAAAACAATATAACTAAATAAAAGTACTTATCATACTCAGGAGATTATACCCAACAGACATCTCAAGAACCATCAGAAATATGTTTAGAAAATAGGTAATGCTTCCTGGTAAAAATGCCAAACTGTTACACAAAGACTTATACATAGTTCACAAGCCAAAAAAACCTGAGATAAAAATTTACTGCTACAGAAACATCAAATGGTTATCCCTCAAAAATACAATTTTTTATTTATTAAATTGAATCCCCAAAAAACTTCAATTTGGTACATGTCTACAAGCAAGTGGTCCTGTAGTTTGGATTTACTAAATTACATACAGTAACTGGAAGTGCTACAGAATAGCACAAACTTTCTCGAAGTTAAGTTTTCTAACTTCGTTTGGTGCGGACCGGCTCTATGGTCTTCCCTCATCCTCTTGCCAGCTGGCATCTATTGCTGCCCAAAATACATTTTTTTGCCATTTTCTCAACTCTTTGATTACCAAATAGTAGAACCAAAATATTATTTTAAGAGTATTAAAGAATCTATCCTTGTCTTAAATAGCAATTTGATTGAAAAATTTGAAGCTGTTTTTAAAAAAATGGCTCACCAGTTAAGCGTTACTGTAAATGCGAAATTGCATCTTTTTTTCTCCGGATTCTATTTGAGTTTTCGAAAAACTTCATTTGAAGTAATTTGAAGAACTTCCACTCACAAATTCAATAATATATCCATTGAAATGTGCATATTACTGGCATGCGATATTGAAGAAAAAAAACATAACAAAAAACATTTGTGCAATTTTTGAGAAAACAAAAGAATGCTCAAAAATGAACATTACATCATATTAAACAGTGTCATTACCACTATCCGTTGAAATAGTTTAAAGAAAGAAATTGAAGCCACCTTTGAGAAAATGGCGTTTAAGCTATTCTGAAAATGAGTAATTTTGAGCTCATTTGAACAAAAAAGTGTTGAGTTTTCGAGAAACTTTACTTCACATTATTTAAAGCGCATGTACTCATAAATATAACACCGTGCAGAAATCGCATTTAAAGTATTACCGACATGAAAGACAAGTCATAGAAATTACATTGCTGTAATCTTTGAAAAAATAAAATAATATGGCAATATGGCATTTGTCATCATATAGGGTTAATTTAGCACTAACCATACCTAAAATGAAAAAGAAAATTGGAGCCGTTTTCGAAAAAATCATCTTTTTGTAATTTTTTAAAATTGCAAATAGTTCACCCACAATTGCACAAAAACTACTAAAATTTACAAAAAAAATCTTCACAACGTTAAAATTTATGCACAACAAATTTAATTCGAATGAAAAGTCTATCTTCAATATTGTAATTGTAAGGATAAAAACGCCTACTTTTACAATTTCTGAAAATTCAGAGTTAATCCTTCCGGCAGTGTCCCCTTCCACAACTTCTTCATCAAGTGGAGAAGGGCCTGCAATGAAAAGAGACATGGTATCATTGACACACAAAACAACACGCAATCATTTATCTTCATTCAACAACGCATTTGCACTCACCAGAACTTTCGGGGAACTCAGGAGAAATGTTGTCCACTACATGCAGAGCAGGTAGAGCAGATCCTGCGAAAGAAATATGGATGTTTAATTAAATTAAAAAAGAAAAAAATTCTTATTACACCATCTAGTTGCTAAAAAAAATAATAAAAAAGAAAAAGAATAGAAACGTACGCCTTTCATGTGGTAAGCCTTCTATAAATGACCTGAGTGCTCCCTCCGGCAACTCAGGACGCACATCAGCAAACATTACTGGTTCTGCATTATGTGCTAGTCTGCCTGCTGCAGTGAACATTTCCTGCGTGAAGTGCTCCATGCATAAATACCTTAACCTTGTGAGAAATTCCCAAGGGCAAGATGCCAAAATTGGGTCAATTGCCTTTAGCCATTTCATACACCTGTAATAAAATTAGTAATGTATTATTGAGCTATTATAGTTATATCAAAATCACCTTAATGTTATTATAGCTATTATAACTTATCAATTACATGATTATTAAAGTAACCAGTGTTCTCATGACCATGACTTTACTACATTGGATGTTCATAATAATTGTAAGTGTTTACAATAACCTGACATATAATTACATTATTTAAATTAATTTCATGTACTGTTTAGTGACATAGTTAATTTACTATATCACTAAATAGTACATCAAATAATTTTTATAGAACCATGCTAAGCATTTCATATCGCTTACCTTTCAGGATCTGTTGGAAACCTGAAGAATTGCCGTCCACTCCTTGTTTTTGTTGTTTGGGCAATTGGGTACCAAACAACGCCTAAATTGGGGCATTTCGAGTTTACAGCACAGAGCATCGTCTCAGAAACTCAGAAACACACAAACGCAAAAACGATCACAGGACATCGTTACGTTTACGCATAAAGCACGTGAATAATTGCCGGGTGCGGCCTGTAGATTTCGCGCACAGCGCCTTTGCACCCTTCGACGCTATTGGCCCACCACGGGGCTAAGATGGCGGAATTCAAATTCAAATACAATTCAAATAAGAACAGGCCCTGGCCTATCTAGTGGCAGGGGACTGGTTGCTATATATTTACTCCATTTTTACCTCGAGTACGTGGTCGAAGGTTGTAGTGTGTCCTAGCAGTGACAGGTTGTGAGGAAGATGGGGCATCAGGTGTAGATGAATTGGTAGTGGGAATGGGAGAAACGGGAGTAGGTTCAGAGGAAGAGGCAACAGGGTTCGAAATAAGGGTGGGGGGTGGAGAACGTAAGGAAGGTGAAAGGGATGGATTTTTGGCAGGAGACTGCGTAGGACTGGAGTTGATGTATTGTGCAAGCTTGTTACCGATTGCATGTTTTCCTGCAAGGTTCATGTGAAGACCATGCCGGGTGAAGTGTTTTGCTGAGAGGAAATTAATTTCAAAAAGTGTGACATTTGTTTCTCTCAGCTGCAGTTTCAATTGTTGGTTTGCGTGCTTAATCTCGCTGCATAGTGTTGGTCTGTTGTACCAGAAGGGCAGAGTCGAGACTACAATGTTAGTATTTTGGGCGCCACATTGTAATTTGTTAACATGTTGTTCAGGTGTAAAGTTACCGCCCAAGTTAATGTCATTCTGCCCTCCTATGATAATGACTGTGTCCTGATTGGTCATTGTTTTCGTGTGGGTGTCCAATTCTGCAGTCACATCTGCAAACCTCCCGTTAGGTTTAAAAATAGATGAGACTGAGAAATTGGAGGGTAACTTCCTACTGAGAATAGAGGACAGATGGCGGCCATGACTGTCAGCTAAAATAAGTACCTGTTTTTTAGGCTCAGTAGGAATGTCTTTGTTTTCAAGTGAGCTGGGATGCGTGTTTTGGTTTTGACGCGCTTCCTAGCCTGTTTGCGTTGGTTTGTGCATAAATTTGTAGATGGTAGAGAAGGGTGGTGAGGATCAGGAAGGCGAGGAAAATCTGTTTCATAATCTAAAACACTAAATTTGTTTTGAGTTGTAACTGGATGCGGTGCCTGTGTCTTTTGTACAGTCACGGGTGCACGGTTGGTATTATTCGCTGTGTTGCCGACTTGTACCGTCTGTGTAGAGAACGACCTCTTCCAACCTTCGGATATGTTGATCTAAATTATTGTTTACGTGTGTGAAGGCTTTCAGAAGGTCGGCTTTGAGAACGTAGAGAGTAAAAAGAGTAGATCGAGCAGTAGCCATGTCATGAATGCGATTTAATATACGTGATAAAAATTGGAATAAATACAAGAAAACCCAGATAAGAGCAACAATAACCTAGCTTTATATGTTAAAAGTGTAAAATTGATGAATATTCAATAAATTAAAAAGTAAGATTCAATATAAAAACGAGAAGGTATGCTACTCACAAAATCTATTGAAGCTAGTACTTACGAAATTTGGCAATGTGGCTACGTAGAATTTCGTCCATTTAAGCTGCAATTGTTTAATACAATCAGTAGATTGTGCTTTACTGTAATTAGATAAAAGATATTATCTGAAAGTTTGTCTTCGATATATAGAATAAGATTTGAAACACAAATTCAAACTATTTGATACACCGTCCTCGTAACGTTCAAAACAACGGAATCGTCACTTGTCACAGAAAATACAATAAATCTTTCAGAAAATTAATTCGCACAGTGATTTAATATTGGAAAATAAACTGAGCTGTGAATATGTTTTGACACTTATCAGCACCTCGTAAATCTGAAAGTTCGTTGAGGTTTGAATGTCCGTTTAAAATTCGTAATGTTTGTCTTGGTTATAGCAAAAAACCGGTTGGAATTATATTTTCAGCTAACCTGCAACAAGTAATAAAAGCACTTAAAACACACTAGGCATAGTCAAATCACTAAAAGTTCGTTTGTTCGTCACTGAGATGTTAGTTTTTTAATATCGCACTACAATAATCAAACATATATACTAATATTTTTACACTGCGCAATGCCGATAAGCCAAACTACGGATGATAACCCGTCAGCGATGCTTACCAAACCCACGCACAAGGGGTATCGAAAAGGGGTTGTGTAACTATTTATTTAATAAAGTATTGTAAAATACAGAAAAAACTTTCAATCCACGGTGTTGACATTCATTATTTCAAATATTTAAGAGTAGATTTTATTTATATTAAATTCACCTTCCAGTAACAAAAAACAAGACATCCAAACGAAAGTTTAAAAACATCAATAGTGAGACACCGAAATCGCTTTATTTTCATTAGATATTCTGTTTTGTTGTGATGCCTCATTAAGTTTTTTTCAACGTAATTATTTCCTGCAGAAACTAAAATCTTAGTCGTGTACTTTGGTTATATTTGCCTTAAATCAAAAAGGATAAATTGGATTTTTTGGTAATTTCCATGACATTTCCTATTTTTTAGAAATTGTGAAGAAATAATTTTATGATACCAGTAAATGTATTAAGTTTCTCTCGAGTTACCAAGACACCTGCTCCACTTATATTTGTCATGTAACATTTACGGGCACATTTACATTATTTCGAACTAATATTAAAGAGTACTCTAGAGTAAATGATTTACATTTGTAAAATTATTTTACATGCTTAGAATGATAACACGTATAGACAATACTATTTTAAGTATATCTCTAGTGAAAGGAGTACATTTACAAGCGAGTTACAGAAATATTACGAACTTTTAGGGCGTGTAGGAAGTCACTTTTTGCCAATAAACGTTCTTGCAACTGTTTCGTGGGTAGTATTACATGCAACCTACGAAACAGTTGCAAGAACGTTTATTGACAAAAAGTTAGTTCCTGTTGTACGTCGTTATACCTTTCAATGTCTCATTAACACCCTGGCCGACCATTTTCCTCCAGGTGAAACAATCGGTGTATCCGTAGTCTCCACATCTATCGCTTGTGAGCCCACATTAATTGATCGTTGTACCTACTACCTTCGGAAGCTCGTGAGCCCATTGCGCTTCATCTGATTTGGGGGTGACAGGCTACACGTCACACGAGCGTTGCATTCGCGCGCGTCAACTCTGATGTCAGTTGCGACGACGCAATCTATATCTGCGATGTCTATATCTGCGCACACGAGTCACTCAACGCGCATCGTAGGATAACACTCTTATGCGATACGGCACACGAGCGTTCTTAAAGTGCGTTGTGCCCACAGCTCACCCAAGACGCTCAAGCTACATCTTAAGTCAAAATAACGTGCGTTTTGTAGCTTGCTACGCGCATGGGTAACAACGCACGTCGCCAAGAGTGCTCGTGCGCCATTTCGCATAAGTTAGTATTTATCTAAGACGCGCGTTAAGTGACTAGTCTGCTCAGGCATGGATGCTGCTGACATCAGCATTCGGTGACGCGCGTCCATGCAACGCTCGAGTGACAGCCCTTAGTTCTGACACTGCAGATACGTCGCCCACTGGGCCTTTTCTACACTCCCACAAATTTTCCAAGGAAATGAGGTAGGAATGTGGGGTTCAAGTTGATGCATGACAGGCCTTACGCAGGTTCGAACTCACAGCCCGTGTGCAATGAGTATTTGGCGCCTCTGTCCGAACTCCTGCGCCAGACTAGCTGACCAGAAATAAGGATGAGGAATGATGGGTGCTACATGGTTGGTAGAACATCACCATGCCACAACACAGAAGCAAGCATCCATACCTGCGGTGGAATTCGAACTCGCAAACTTTCGGTGAAGAAACTTGTAAATTGTTTATTATTTACAAAAATGAATATATTTGTTCACAAGGAAAAATTAACACAGAAATAAAGCAATTGAATTGTGTAGATTACAAAGAAAAGTTAACACAAAAATTCATTCAAACAATTATATTCTTTTTTGTAAAAAAAATTACGTTTCTGGAGTGTTTATATGTTTTTGAAATGTAAATTTTTGCATAGAAAATATTCTTTCAAACTAACGTTTGAATGCTTATTGCGGCTCAGCCATTCGAAATTTCGAAGGAGTTTATTAGACAAAGTGAGCTTAAAATTGTTAAAAGAGCTTTTTTCGAGTACAACACTTCTGGAAACCTTTAAATTTGTCCAACATAGAAAGTGGGGGATAGAATAACGTAAATGCAATATTGGTGAATGATTTATTTTAAAAGATTGTATTCTTAATATTATTACAAACAACGTTAATTATAAGTGAAGTCATAGGCTTCCGCGGCCAGGGTCATGTAACTGATCTTGGCTGTCCGGGTAACGCCGCGTCGAAGGCTGTGTTGCCGACGTTTCGACCATCTTTTCGTGGTCTTCAGGCCCTCGTGGGCACACCAGCCCTGAGGAAGACCACGAAAAGATGATCGAAGCGTCGGCAACACAGCCTTCGACGCGGCGTTACCCGGACAGCCAAGATCAGTTACAATGTTAATTATACTTTATTATTAATACAACCAGGGCTTGATTTGTGGCGGATCGCGACGGAACGGCGTTCCGGTACCTCAGGAATAATGAAATTAGATTATAAATATATAACTACTTCTATTAAGTTAATAATTAATTCTAGGGCCTAATATTTTATAAATCAAGCACTGAGTATTGTGATTATTAAACACCACAATAAACATTCGTACAGCCTCATTGCACTAAGTGACATGGACAACAAAGCAGATGGAGTAGATAGAGCATGTCTGCCGAACGAGCATAGGGAACGTGGCCCTGGAAACGCCCGGGACATCACCTGGGCCACTTCTTCCCTCCGTCTCCGCCTTCTTTCTCCACTGCGGCCGGCCCACCGCGCCGCACTGAAATTGCAACGAGATCATTTCTGGGCTATTCGAAAAGCTTTTGGAAAGAGAGAGTTCTGAAAATCCTTCCGAACTAAACCAACTCGTTTCTTCATTCATCGAGACATTATTTTTCGTTTAGAAATCATAGATTGCCTGTAATTAATAATTCGAAAAAAAACGGAATTCTTTGTGTGTAAGAATGAGAGAAGTTGGAGACAAGCGCGCCACGGTGGCGGCATCCCTTCTCGTCACCTTGAAGAATTTCGCGTGGCCCCAGTGGCCAGCCGTGTGAAAATCCCTCTTTCCGAGCGCCCCTGGCACTCAGCATGCAGTCAAAAGAGTGTCGGACGTGTCCAACTTAAGACCGCAAGAGATACCAAACATCCAAGATGGTGAGGGGTCCTAGAGACTAATTTGGACATGTTAATGCACTGCGATAAACTTCTTCCATAAAAAAGTACCCAAAATAAGGTGTCGTATACGAACACGCATACACAAATGTAAAGAGATTTTACGAAGAAATCTTTCTACCATGGTTATAACCATGGCCGCCTTCAATAAAGGCCTCGCCCAGCAGCGCTGGCAACATCGCATTCGCACTCGCGTACGTCCGGCTACTCACCTCTCGCCGTTCAGGAACGTGACGACTATTTCATCTTTTAAGTTATTTTATTAGGAAAGGAACTGAGATTTGTTGAGAGTAGGAACTGAATGATAAGAAATGTTTATTCGAGTTATTATTTTTAATAACAAAATATTTACCCATTATATTCATGTTACCAGCTTGCGTTTCTTATTTACATGTAACATATCGTTTCGCATCTTAGAGTAATTATTTAACAAAATATACAAATAATAACAAAATACCGCATTAATAGTATCTACTTTGTTTTGAAAATATATTTATTTAAATTTACGTTTTTAAAATCCTTAAACAAGTTACTATAAAGTTATTTTAGTTCATTAAGAAAATAAACTAATCAAATCAAGAATTTCTGAACTGTTTGTAATTAATATAGTGATAAGAACATTAATGGTATGTATCTCTTGCTATATCACCTGAAAATTACATTTTCTAAACCATAGAATTCACAAAATAATATAAGCTGCAACAAACAAGTTAATTGATCTGTTCTTAACATTTAGGTCAGAACACGAATATAAATGAATCATATTCCCTAAAGATATTTACTAATTGGACAGAATTCGCATTTAAATGAATGGTTAATGTTTAAAACATTTAAAACATCTGCTGATTATATCGGTCGAATTGTAACAATTTCATGTAAATGAGGCGTTAAGGCAAGGAATGACTGTATTACGTTATTAATACATATAAGCAACAAACCATTGACGTTATACTTACTTTTGATGCATGAATATACGATGGCTGCACACTCCCAGGTCTTTTCGTAGTGTCGCAGATCACCAAACAAAGAAATTAAATTATTATCCTAACTTTTATCTGGAGATGCACGGATCGCGCCTTAAAACAAACAGATAACTGCTCCGGCTTCAGGACATACGCGCGGTGTTGTCGCTTTGCTCTGGGCTAGGCCTTGTTAGAGGTGGCCATGTTATAACCATGGTATAGAGCGACGTAAAATGAACGCTGAACCCCGATGCACGTTACTCTGTTGCTTGGTCGTGTGGAGGCTTGTATCGTGGGGTTGGCAGAATCGGAATTTAGATTTAGATTAGATTTTATTGTTAATTCTGCAATTAAGTGTAGTAACTTGGTGGCAGAATATCTTAACCTTACATGCATTAAACTTAGATTCACTAAGAAAAAGTTACAAAAAAATTGTTAATTAAGATAATAATAATAAATAGTACATAACATCACCACGCAAACCGTACTCCACTTCACTTCACTTCACTTCACTGCACAACACTTAACTGTGACGCATTTCTTTCGCATTCCCTTCCCTCCACTTCACTTTATAACACTACACTGCGCTGCACTACACTGCACTGCACTAAATGAATAATAATAAAATGATAACAATAGTAATAAAGGTAATATTAACAATACTTCTACAACTGATATTTATACTAACAATTAAACAACTTACTTTGTAGGATATACTACTAATTTAACAGTAGAAACAACATTGATACATATAACCAAATATATAATTAACTAGAAAACTAATTTATTTTTAAACTTGCTCAAGCTTTGAGGAAAGGGTTCTAAGATAGTCGCAGGCAAACTGTTCCAGTCTCTAATTGTTCGGTTTGTAAATGAAAATTTCCCGACATCCGTTTTCTGGTCTTAATTTTATGCATGTGATCCGTTCTACCGAAGTATGAAGGTTTTCCTAAACGACGGCGTATTTCATTCCAAGAAGGATAGCCTGTGTATGCTTTGTACATAGCATAGAGTCGCAGCTTCATCCGCCTCTTTTCGAGTGATTCCCATGCACCTCTATTTTTTGATCCCCTGAAAGTAAATTTCGATGCTCTGCGCTGGACCTTTTCTAGATTACCTTGCTGCGATATTCTGTACGGGTCCCAACATACCGCGCCATATTCTAATACGGGTCGGACTAGTGACATATAAGCTAATTCTTTACCTCTCACTGTACTCTTCTTTAGGATCCGCATGACGAAATGTAGAGATCTCCAGGCTTTTCCCACAACGAAATTTACCTGATTTTCCCAGCTCAATTTACTATCTAATTGAATTCCTAAATATTTGCAAGATGTGACTGTAGGTATGACTTTGTTGTTCAATTTGTACACAGTTTCACCATACCTTCGACCCCTACCAAACGTGACGGCTTTACTTTTGGAACTATTTATTTCCATGCCATTTGTTTTTGCCCAGGAGGGTAATTTGTCTGTGTGTCGCTGCAAAATATACACGTCCTCCTCTGATTTGATAACCCGATAGATGATACAGTCATCAGCAAAGAGTCTTACGTTTGAAGCTAAATTTTTTGGCAAGTCATTCACGAAGGCGAGAAACATGAGAGGCCCAATGACACTTCCTTGTGGAATCCCTGACGTAACACTTACGGAGGTTGATAGATATCTTCCGATTCGAACCTGCTGTTTCCTATCACGTAATAGTTCATTTATCCAAGCCACCACCCTAGTGTCTATACCCGAATCTATTAATTTATTTACAAGACGATCGTGAGGAACAACATCAAAAGCTTTGGCAAAATCTATTACTATTGCGTCTACCCTTCCACTTTTATCAATTTCGTCGGTTAGATCTTGTAGAAGTGAGACAAGCTGACTCTCGCAGGAGAACCCGTTTCGGAAGCCGTGCTGACCTTGATAAAGCCATTCCTTGCCCTCCCATTCTTTCCGGATGTAGTTAGTAAATCCCCGCCATGCCCGCACTCCGATCACACGAAAAAGACACGCATTTAATGTACTTAGCTGTTACCTCCAACGCAAGAGAAACAGCCAGACAAATGTTCTCAACCCGCCTCCAATTTCGTCCAGAAATGATTTGACAAATTATCTCAAGGCTTCAGGAGAGTGGAATGTGTTCACCTCGCCTATGGAACAGGAAAATGAGACCAGAATACACATTCGTCGAAATCTATGGGGGTACTGGAGGTCATTGTCACGTCGATGTTCCACAGAGTATCGTTTAGCGTCAGGGCCGGATTACCAGTCTGCGGGGCTCTAAGCAATAAATATTTTGGGTGTCCCTTGATCATTTTTTTTATTCAAATGTATACATTAAAATCCATTTTGTTTAATTTATCTAAATATGATTTTTATGGTTTCGTTTATAAATTTGACAAAGTGCAATATAATTTAACTAAAAAATGATTACAATATTTTTTCATTTCATTTATCAGTCAATAAGTATATATTCATTAATACTTTTGGATTGATTGTTAGTGATTCAACTACTATGGTTATTAGGTCTGTACGTGTAATGCGTGTTTTTGCTTGGTAGATACAGCGGTGGTCTTCCCCCGATGTATGGCGAGACCAGGCGCCGACCTACCGTTAGCTAGCGGGTTTTCCCTCAACCAGGTATCTCCCACCAGCGGGATATCGCCCCAGCCAGGACATGCTCTAAGCTCCCAACCGGTTTCCCGGTTATGTGCCCGTCGAGGTGGGTTGGTCTACGTTCTGACGGGGGGTTGTATAGAGGGCTCTCAAGTATTCCTTTCTTTCACAAGTCATTTTTCTTCTCCCCATTGTTCATTCTCATTATTATATAACATCCTGTTTCTTTTCTTCTTTCTCTTCTATTTCACTGGCCCCCCTCTGCATGCTGAACGCCCACCCATGTGTTTGCCGTGCATGGCGACCCGTATCGAAGGGATTGTGGTCCTGGCGGTTGAGGGGTCTGTTTGTTTCCCCACTACTCACCTTGTACTACGTTCTGATTTGCACTTAGGGATACGTTGTTTACGTATTTTGCGGAACATTCCTTGTAGGTTTCAATACGCTTGCTTTGACCTCGGACTCTTCTAGACGGGCAGTCGGGAGCTAACCATCTCCCGATCAATCGGCTTGGACTAGGTCTTGTACTGAACTCGAGGGTGAGCGGGGGGATTCACGGTGGTGCAGCGCTGTTATTCCCCCACTATATCCCCGTGGCAACCCTGGCACTCCGATGGTGTGTCACCTTGTTGGGCTCCGTGGTGGGTGGGGACGACGGAAACGATCTGATGTCCATCTCATGAATACTAAACCTTCTCCCCCGCCCTCTTTGAATAGTTTCCTTTCGAAAGAAGAAGATAGGCCAAAGAAGCCTAGATTCCTCCTCATGGAATGCGCCGAGGAAGCAAAATCTTTTAAAATGGTAAGTGCTGTCCGTTTGGAGCGCGCAATTGAAGAAGCGTATGGAAACAAGCTGTGGTGCGACAAAGGAATAGTACCATTCTCTTTGAAGCACGTTCGGATGATCAGATAGACAAGGTCATGATAACCAAGCAGATTGCCGGCCTCCACGTGAAAGTGATCACTCACCCAATACTTAACCTTTGTAAGGGAGTGGTCAACCATGAGCATTTCTCTGCGGAGAGTGAGGAAGATTTAGTCGCCTTTTTTAAGAGCCAGGGTGGGACGGAGATCTATAGGATCAAAAGGAGGGAGCATGGGCGCGAAATCCCCACTTCCACTCTTATTCTGACGTTCAATTTTCCAACTCCCTCAACCCGTCGAGGTGGGTTGGTCCACGTCCTGACGGGGGGATGCAGAGAGGGCACTCAAGTATTCCTTTGTTTCACAAGTCATCTTTCTTCTCGCCATCGTTCATTGTCGTCCTTGTATAACACCCTGTCTTTTTCCTTCTTCCCCTTCTATTTCACTGGCCCTCCCTGTATGCTGAATGCCCACACATGTTTCCAGTGTATGACGAGTCGTGTCGGACGGAATGTGTGTCCTGGGGGTTGAGGGCCCTGTCTGTTTCCCAATTACTGTCGTCGTGCTACTTTCTTCTTAGCATCCAGAGTTACCTATTTTTACGTATTTTGGGGAACATTCCGTGTAGGTGTCATTTGGCTACGGACTCTTCTAGACGGGCGGTCGGGAGCTAACCAACTCCCGATCAACCGGCTTGGACTAGGTCTTGTACTGAACTCGAGGGTGAGCGGGGGGATTCACGGTGGTGCAGCGCTGTTATTCCCCCACTATATCCCCGTGGCAACCCTGACACTCCGGTGGAGTGTCCCCTTGTTGGGCTCCGTGGTGGGTGGGGGCAGCGGGGATGAATCTGATATCCTCTTAATGGATAAAAACCTCCCCTCCCGAAGAGGAGATTTGTTGGAGAAACTGTTCATCTAGAGAGTTTTTATAATGACTATGATAAAGCTACTAAGCTACGTTTTTTGTCATGACATGTAAAAATTATAACGAAACAATTAAGAGTGTCAGTCCGATCAAACTTGCCAGAGAAATCGTAAAATTTGGCAAATTTCAGGCGGTGGTTTGTCAAAGAAACCCCACAATTCGTTTCGAATGTCGCTCTGGCGAACAGATCAGCAAAATCACTGATCTAAAAGAAATAGCCGGGCTCCAGGTGCATGTGTCCGCCCACCCGACCTTAAACCTCTGCAAGGGTGTGGTGAACCATGAAGACTTTTCATCCGAATCGGAGGAAAACTTGAAAGCCTTCTTCCAACCATATGGTGTATCCGACGTTTACAGGATTCAGCGAGTAAATGGGGTTCTCACCTCTACCTCAACGCTGATACTGACGTTTGACCGTCCATCTTTGCCAGAGAAGATAATTTGCAGTTTCTACAATCTCCGCGTCTGGCAGTATGTTCCAAACCCTCTGCGCTGTTTTAAATGCCAGAGGTTTGGCCATAAGCAATCTCGCTTCATGAGCGCCGCAGTCTGCGTGCACTGTCGAAGGGAGTCTTGTAACGACTCTAACTGCTCCGCAGAGGCAAAGAGCGTGGACTGTTGTGGAAAACACCTATAAAATTCTAATCAGTGCCCCATCTTAAGAGAAAGGGAGATCCAGAAGTTCAAGGTCTCTGAGAAAGTTTCCTTTCCGGAGGCACAACGTCGTTACCAGACGCGAAACCCCGTGGACATGGCCCGAAGTTTCGCTGACATCGTGGGTCAACAGAAGAAAGTAAATTCTGAAACCCAAACGCCTAAAGCCTCCTCTGTGCGCGATGCTGCATGTCAGGTGTCCTTTGGTGACATCGGCGGAGACACCGATCCCAAATATCTTCTCCAATCTGAAACAAAAAAGGAAACCAAAAGCATTAATATTTGAACAAACACTCAAACGCATCCAGAGAAACCGAGGAAGATTGGCACTATTTCTAGATCTAGGTCACCTGTTTCAAGGGACCGTGGTCTCCCAATTCATGCAACTCTAGCAATAGTCAGGACGACTCTGCAGGGAACGAGGAACTCCGAACGAACTAACTTAAGAAAAAAGAACACAAGAAAAAAGAAGAAAAAGAAACCCGGAACATAACCCACCCTAGAATCTAAGAAACCTAAGATCTAGAAACTATGGCTCTCCTTTCATGGAACTTAAATGGCTTTCGTACCCGTTTGGACGAGTTAAAGTAAATAATGTCTATGCATCGTGGGCTCCCGTGGTTATCCGCCTACAGAAAACATCTCCGTTCTTAGCACTCCGTCTCTACGCGGCTTTTGTTGCTTCAGGCAAGACGTAGACGATGGCCTCCGTGCCCATGGCGGAGTCGCCACTTTTTTCAGACTCCCTGGTATCTAAAGAAATAGACATACGAACCACTCTCCAGATATCTTGCGTTCGTGTGAATTTCCGCTCTATTCCTATAACCATTTGCGACGTCTATATCCCGCCTGGACAAGTGTCACAGAAAGAAGACAACTAGAAGATGTGCTCTCTCAGCTGCCCGCACCTTTTCTTATTATCGGGGATTTCAACGCCCACAACCCTGCCTAGGGTAGCACAAGGTCGTGCACGAGAGACAGTTTACTTGAAAATATTATTGATAATGAAACCTTAATTCTCCTAAATAGTGGCGAAAGCACACACTTTTCCGTAGCTTCAAGCACTTTCTCGTCCGTGGACCTAGCTCTCTTTTGTCCATCTGTTTCTACAATCTTCGAGTGGACTGTCCTTGGCAACCTGAACGTTGACCGCCCTCCTCGCTGGCTAATCCACCGACCTGAGTAGGAAACATTCAAGAAAGAAATACGAATAGCGGAAAACAGCTCAAACGACATCGATCCTATGGTTGCCCATTTTACTAACGCCGTCCTTCATGCGGCCTCATTTGCCATCCGGAAGTCGTCGGGCAACCCATGACATACCCCTGTGCCATGATGGAATGCTGATTGGGTCACCGTGGTCCGTGATTCCCAACCATGGAAGGTAGGTTCCCGTGGATGGTAGGTTCCCAATCATGGAAAACCTAATTACTTATAAAAGAACCCGAGCCAAAGCTAGATTGACGATACGGAAAAGTAAGGATACGTCCTGAAGAGCTTACATCTCGTCACTCTCTTGCCGTACATCCCCTGAAGTAGTGTGGAGAAGGGGTTCGACAGATCGGTGGAAGACTCCCTTCGCCGTCTATCTCAGGGCTTCTGGTAACTGGCAATCTCCTTACCACTCCACAAGAAATTACTGAAGAAATAGCTTCTCACTACGGGCACATCTCCAGCTCCGTACACTATCCTTCTGGCTTTCAAAAACGAAAAGAAAAATGGATAACTGTAAATTAGACTTCTCGAGTCGCGTGGAGGAAGATTACAATGCTTTTTTCTCCGAGTTCTCCTGTGCTCTCGCTTTTGCGAAAGTTTCTGCTCCAGGACCAGACCAGATACATAATCAAATGTTGAAACACCTGAAAACGCTCGTTCCTTTCTCCTCGGAATTTTCAACAAGATTTGGGCTGAACATGCCGTACCAAAGATTTGGCGTGAAGCCATTGTTCTCCCAATCCCTAAAGAAGGAAAGGAGAGAACAATCCCCTCAAGTTACCGCCCAATCTCGCTCACAAGCTGTGTACAAGCTTTTAGAGCGAATGGTAAATACAAGTCTGGTCTGGCTCCTGGAACAAAAGAACCTATTTACACCTCTCCAATGTGGCTTCAGGATGCGCAGGTCAACAATGGACCATTTAAGTCATCCTTGCCACACAGATTTTTTCTACTTTATTCCACTTCTTTCGTGCTACGGCAACACCTGGTAGCAATTTTCTATGACTAAAGCCTATGACACTACCTGGAGGTACGGTATTCTTCGCACCTTGCACTCTTGGGGCCTTAGGGGACAAATCCCTTTGTTTCTAGTAAGTTTTCTTTTGTCAAGATCTTTCCCCGTCGCCCGTGGTGACTCGTTATCCTCTAGTCACTAATTAGAAAACGGTGTTCCCTAGGGATCGATTCTGAGCGTCACTCTGTTTGCCATTGCTATCAATAGTATTACATCAGTAATCTCGGAGCCTGTGAAGGTATCACTGTTCGTTGACGACTTTGACATTTTTTGCTCCTCCAAGAGCACGCAAGTTATTGAAAGGTGTGCTCAACAAATTGCTGGAATGGAGCGATGAAATAGGATTAAAGTTCTCCACCTCATGAACCACCTGCATGCACTTCTGCTGAATTTGTCACCTATAATCACACTGACCTTTTTCTTGGGGGTCATGAAATTTTATTTGTTGAATCCGCAACTTTCTTTGGGCTCACATTCGACAAGAGCTTAACACATCCGTAAATTACAGGGCCGATGTATTGTGAGCTTCTGCCCTGTCCAACGTGGGCTGGCTGCTTGCCCGGCTGCCAGTGGTAGTGAGAACTCACCTGCGTAGCCACTTATAGAATCTGGCAGAGGATTCGGGAGACATGCATGACTGGATTCTGGTTTTCTATCATTGAACGAGCTGATTATATAACAAATATTGCTTTAATGATACTAATACCCACCCAAGATAAACAATTATGCCCCATACATCATATCAGTACTAAATTACAATTGACGCCTACTGCGCTCTGACTATCTATCTCTCTCTCTCTCTCTTAACCGTCTTTCTCTCCACCTTTTGATTTAAATGTTCGTGGGCGGTTGCCCCATTTGGCGATCTCACCCGAATGCTCCGTGCTCGGCGCTGGTAGGTGTTGATTTCCGGTGGCAGCGAGGCTCAGTCAGCTCCAGTCGACGCCGGGTCTCCCTCGCAACTCGCTGAAGTGGCGGCGTGGCGAGATCGATGCCTCAGGGAAGGCGCCTTCCGTCTTCCGTTCCTTCGGGTGGTGCCCGCACATGTGGAACGGACACGCTTGCGTGCGTACACGCGGTAACGTCCACGCTTGTACCAGTTCACGTTCGGCGGCTAACGCCTCAGCGCGAGACACTGATCGCGGCACTCGGCAGCCATACGGCGGCGCAATACTCAGACGAGCCGAATCCAGGAGCGATAAAG
Source organism: Teleogryllus occipitalis (assembly GCA_011170035.1). Classification (NCBI taxonomy): domain Eukaryota; kingdom Metazoa; phylum Arthropoda; class Insecta; order Orthoptera; family Gryllidae; genus Teleogryllus; species Teleogryllus occipitalis. Next base: position 7,716 of record BLKR01005642.1, on the reverse strand, counting down.
TTCCGACGCACTTAGGAAGAGCAGAAGATCGCTCACCGAAGAATTTTCAAATAAGAAGGCTGGGAAAGCTCGTATCTCCCTATTTATGGCACGCGCCATTCCCTCTCCCGTCACGATGACGCGGTGGCTCTCCGCCAATCACGCATCGGGTTGTGCGTCACGTGACTTGTCTCATCTTGGCGTAGAACCGTCAAGTAGCGCCATCTGCCTAATCTATTAACCGCCCTGTGACGTAGGCCTTCGCGCCCTTTCACAGACGAGGCGCGCCCTTCCCATGACGTCAGGGGTTTTTTCCTTGGCGTGGGTTTGACAAGCCGTTGGGCATTTCCGTCCCTTTGTTCGACTTCCTGTGGCTGAAAGGGATTATTGCCGAAATACCTCGTGGTGGTCTGTGCCGCTACAGTATATCACCTTTAAATCTCCTTCGCACTCTTACTGGTAGCTCTTGGGGCGCTGACTGTGTATGTCTCTTTCGTTTGTGTAGAACCGTCATCCGCCCTATCTTGGATTATGGATGCATAGTGTATGGGTCAGCGTCTCCATCAAACTTCCGGCAATTAAATACCACACTCAATGCCGGTATAAAGCTCAGTACTGGCGCCTACCGCATGAGTCGCATCGAATGCCTCTTGGCCGAGGCTGAAGAACGATCTCTGAGCCAAAGGCAAGACTTTTTGATTGCCTTATATGGCGCGAAATGATTCACTGTGGATACTCCTTCTCGCGAAGCTGTCTTCCACCTAGCCCACTTGACTTTGTATTCACATAGACCGTCATTACCCCATCCGCTGGGAATCCGTCTCCGTATGCTTTTACAGAAGCTTAATATAAAATTGCCCAACCCTGTGAAATCCCCCGAAACCTTGTTTCCACTTTGAAACTACACCGGCCCATAATATACCTTATATTAACTAACCTCCCTAAATCCTTAACTCTCCCTAGTACATTCCTAACGGAATTTTAGGCAATAAAATTTACGTATCCCGGCTATCACTTCATTTACACCGATGGTTCCTCCCAAAACGGCAAAGTCGGATGTGCCTTCTACTGCCTTAGTGCCACACGAAGTTTTCGATTAGACGTTTCGTGCAGTGTCTATACTACTGAGAAGTATGCGCTCTTGGAGGCACTTAAGTTTGTTGTATCGATGTCATTAAGGAAAGTAGTAATCTGCAGTGATTCCAATAGCTCTCTCGAATTCATCTCTTTCTTCTCGTCTTGTGACCCTCTGACAATGACCATCCAACACCAAATCCATCGTCTATATCTTCGGTTCGCCGCTATATCTTAGTCTTTTGTTGGATCCCTGGTAATGTGGGAATAAGAGGAAACAAAACAGCTGACCAGGCATACAAGTCCGCCACGTAGAAAAGAGAGTTAGATATCTTTACAGTCCCCTCGGAAGGCACTAAGCTCTTTGTCAAACGCTCTATCCTCAGTAAATGGCAAACAGAGTGGCAGAGCCCAGATTTTAATCTCACGAGAATCAAGGATTCCATAAATCCTTGGTCTTGCTCATCTCGTGTTGCTAGGCTCGAGATCATTTTAACACGCCTTCGTATCGTTTACTGCCATTTCTCCCACGGATATCTCCTCCGCGGGAACCCTGCCCCTATATGCGAGTACTGTAAAATAGATCTTACAGTGGAGCATGCTCTCTTACCCTGTGGTGAGATAAGAGAAAGTCGGCGAAGGCACCACCTTGCTACCACCCTAGCGGAGATTCTTAGAAATGACGAATCTTCTCTCTGCAAGCTTTTTACAAGAGACTAACTTCTACAGCCTTATCTGAGAGAAGATAATGCCAATTATTTGGCTAACAATTTTCAGAGACAGCTTGTCTATCTCCAAATAATGTATTTTAATCGACAGCAAATAGGACATTGCTTCCAAGCAAATTTCAATTCCATGTCTGATTTCTACATAAAATATTTTCCTGTGCCATCTCGGACATTCACAGAGTAGGTGGATGGCAGTCTCCTCCGCCCCGCAGTCGCAGGTGTCAGCAAGTCCTAGGCTGTGCAATTTAGCATTAAATTGTTCATAGCCACTTATAATTTGAGAAAGTGCTCTGGATGGTGTAAAGTGCTGAATTTCATTTCTGAGGGTGACAGACGGGAGAAATGTGAAGGCATTTCTGCCGGTATCGCCACTCTCCTACCTGCGTTGCCACGCCGCCACTGCATGCGCATATAGATGTTTAAAGATGTAAGGTCCCTGTATCGTTACACCATCTATGTAATAATTATTTATGCCTTTTCGGATGCAGTATTTTCCTGCCCCAAGCTGCACAGACAAATCAAGAGAAAGCCTCCCTGCCAGCATCTGCACAACCGAGGTAGCCGTTGTTCTATACGTTTCAGTAATCGCTAACAGGGCTGCTCTTTGTGCTTTATCTAGCTCTCTGCGCATGAGAGTTTTGTTACTTTCTACTACCCAGGCTGAAGCGCAGTAAGAATTCTCATAAATTAAACTAAATAATCTTATATGCAAGAAAATGCGTTTTCTACATACAGCGTGGTTATGTACTTCATTTGGTTCTGGCAACGCAGGTGTTAGAATATTTCTGGAGCTAATATTCCATTTAGTCACATTTCTTCTTCTCTTTTTGCCACGATTTTCATACTTTAGTGGAGAAGATGAGAACGCAATCGACTTAGTACCCTCCATTTTGCCTTAGTGTTATTACACGGTAGCCAATATTTTACGAACACTTTTCTCAAATAACCAGTGTCCGTTTGACCATTTTTATATTTTCCAGAGCGGAATAGGAGTACACAAACATTATTAGTCAAAATCCTTACTTCTCGTAAAATTTTTGTCGCTTACAACGTTGTTACGACCCATCTTTCAATTTCTCCAATTGATTGCCGTGAGGTTTGATCGTGAATTGTAATGGTGAAACACGTTTTTATTCTGAGATCTGAATGAAAACAAAAGTTGTCATTGCCCAAGAGAAGGCCATTCCCTGAGAGTTCGTACTTGCCAAACACCAGTGCATTATGAGCTATTATTCCAGTCGGGGCGCCATCTATGGTACTTGTAAATCTTATTTGAGATTTCCCTCTACTTATTCGTTGGCAAAATGTGAGTTTCTCTACCCAAATATGCCCTAGAAGTTTGTCACATTTATTTGTTTCCTAAAAATATTCTGATAATATAATAAAATCGAATAAGTAGTAATGACGTTTTTTCTTTGTTTCAGGTTCACTTCAGTGCAGAAAACAGCCAATGCATTTGCTTGTATATCACCGAGTGCATCAAACAATATACCTAATATTCCAAATGTGTAGAATGTATCAAACTCCTTTTGTGTATTGAATAGAATACTTGATATTTTTCATTACAAACAAATAGACTTAATTGATTATCTATTATTGAGGCATTCCATTGTAACTAGCATGATACTTAGACACTATCAAAGTCACTTTTTGTTCCTTGATTTTGGAAATAACAATATTTTTTTCAGAATCAGGGTTTGCTTTAGAGGGTGTAGTGATGCGTAGATGGAGGTTGCTATAATCTCCACAAAATGAAATTCCCAAAGTTTACGAAAACGTAAGTGTGTGAATGAAGAATCTTATAATTACAGGTTTTGTAATCTTTGCTAGCGTAAGCTTTTAGTAATCTTTGTTATCGAAACAATAAATGAAAAGTAATATTACTAGTGTTACATACTTGGGTTCACAGCTGTGGATTGCAAATGCAAACCTATTATAGTATTTTATTGTATTTACAGTATACAATCGTTATATTTTTGTTAGAACATAGTGACATACTGAAATACGTAGATCAAACATTTAAATCTAATTATCGATTTTTAGGCATATTTTTTATATGTTTGATATATCAAACACTGGGCATTGAGATATTGCATTAACACTCAGTATTGTTATTCAATGTAATTGTCTGCAGTTAATAGAGCTCAAAACTATCAATAAAAACACATTTACAACCTTCATAAATGTGAGGGAATAGATGGAAAATATTTGGAATCATTTTCCAAAAAAATATTATTAAATATACAATGTTTTACTATGTAAACATTACATTTAACTGTCTTTTTGCTTACTTTTTTAAATCTAATAAAACGTACTGATGAGATGTAATATGAAAAGAACGAAATTTTAAGTTTTCATTAGTAAATAATTATATTCATAAAAGTTTTAATACAATGTCTGGTACATACTCTGCCTAAATACTACTTGGTGTGGAATTTTAGGAAACAGTCCATGGAATGTAGAGTCACATTACAATTAATACAATGATATTTTTCGTTCGTTTTGCACAAACCATAGCGCCTTTAGTTGTCTTGAAATTGCACAAGATGATTCTTCCCATGATATCGCAGTGTAGCAGTGATGGTTTCTTAGAAAATATTGATGTTTTTGGAGAACTGAGCTGAGGCGTTGAAAGGCTTGATAGTTGAGCTGAGGCGTTCAATTCTCGATGTTGATAAATTGATCAACATCGCCCATATACGTACTGTAATTTTTAATTACTGTTGGTTGAGTAATTGAAACCCGTTTCTTTTCTACCGCTGGCCCGATCGATAACTGAAAAGATTTTCATCTTGCACATGGGTGTCCATGATCACTTGATTATTAACTTGTCATTTGATGAGTGTTGCCTGATTGTCTTTTTCTTGAAGAACGTGAAAGAACTCTTCGGTTGCTTGCCTAAATCTTTGAGTGGTGCGTGTCCAGTCTCTAAATCGTTCCTATTAGGCCGTACATAAATATATTGATCGAACATTGTGTTGAGAAGCGGCAATAAGTTGAAAAAGTTGTCAATAAAAACTCAGCTATGGGAAGGAAGGAATCCGATGCAAGACTTTGCACAACTGATGATCTCAATGATTCTCTCTGAATTCGGTTTTTTCGCCTGTACATGGATTAAATTTCAGAAGATACCCGTCAGGAGTAGCACGACTCAAAAATTAAAATCCAAATCACACAGGCTTTCCACGAATGAGTTGCTTCATACGTAACGACCATAATATGGTTCTATGGCTTTGTCCAGTAAATAGAGGGATGGAAGTGGTTGGGCAAATTGTTGGAACTTCTTGTTGAGATGATCGTACCTTGTACATTCTATCGTTCCTTGTTCTATTGTATTTGGTATATTTCAGAGTTGTTATTGAAGTGAAGGAATCTATGAATAGTGTCAAATTTGTCCCTTACATTGCATTTGAGATTAGTAAGTTATGCGTGACTTGTTTTGGTTCCCAAAATAGGCGTCGATATGATACCTTTACATATCCAGACACTAAAGAATTGCAAAATCAGTATATAATTATTCTATTGACAATTGTATTATAAATCCGTTCCGTGCAGCATAAAACACAGTTTGTCGACACATGAGTTCCAAAAGCAATTTTGAAAAGCTCCTCGGGAGAGACATCTGAATTGAAATCAAAAGAATTGGCATTATTGGAAGAAAGACATTTAATTGCATTTATGAAGAGTTATTTCCACCCATTTAGTTTTAGTTTTTTTCTTCTTGAACTACGTTATCCCATCCTTTTAGAATTTGAGACGGCAGAATGGCTATTTACAATGACTGAACTAGAGTTGTATGAAAATTATTTTTGTGAAAATCGTGGTTTTGATTCAAGTGATTTATTCTGAACCATGCATTCTATCACATTGTATGTCCCTTTGCTCTTTCAGAAGCGGCTTGTCCCGTTGCTTCACTTATCAAATCACTGCTTCTTGACCAAAAATCGCACGACCGAGGTCCATAAAAGTAGTTATTTTCTCCCATTGTATAATGCTGTAATTCGATGCCTGCAACCCGTTGCATAACGATATTCATTACGATACAGATTGCATTATGACACAGGTTCTTGACCAATCACAGAGAAGCTTACAAACTAAGTATTGATACTTCATTAATCGTTGAGAATCGTTCTAGTAAATGTTTTGTTCGATTGCGTACATTAAAATTTCATTTAATATTATATTATGTTTATCGGTTTTAATTTCTTTTATCATCATTAATTTTCACGTAGAATATTATTTAAAATAAATTGGATCGTAATTTCACTTTGATCCAATTTGACTAGCGCACTGGTAGTGGGAGAGGAAACATTTGACGGACGTTAAGATCAGACCGCAAGTTATTTTGTGTTATATGTTGCTGCTGTGTGTTTGTCCTTAAAAACCAGCCAATTCTTTGGTATGAAATATCTAGCGAATCAGAGGAGGACTTGGCACGTCCAGAAATAAGAGAAAAAGCGAAAATGGTGCCTTCGGGATTTTTGCCGCAACTTTTATGTACTCTCGTAGGCCGACTGGTAAACCAAAGCCACTTGCGCAGTTAGGGTAGCTGTCCGCTAGGTGGCCTTGGCTGAATCCTGCATGTCAACTGCCACGAAACGATTCAATGTAAAAGTTTAACTTGTAAAGTTACTATAAGTCGTAGAAAAAGTACCGTATGAAACTCGGATGTAATGGATATTAATACACTCGTGTGAAGTTTACGATACTCCCTCGTATCGTAATATCACACTCGTGTATTAATACCCATCATTACACCATCGTTTCATAATGAACTATTCATCATCGCGGTCACTATCAGCAACATCAGTACAAGGCTTCAATACCAACTCAACTTTATCGGCAGCATCTATATTTGAACACAACTCCGGTTCATTATCATCATCTAATACTTCATTTATCCATTGGAGAAGTTGTTCTTTATCTTTCCTGCAATATTGGCCGAAATTAACATTAATGCCCAGCCTATGATATATCAAACATTTATATTTATAAGCGCTAGTTCAGTGCATCAACTGATGTCACTGCAGCGCCTCTGACCGGGAGGTACTAAGTTCGAGTCCTGACGGCGGCAGGATTTTCGACACTAACTTTTCAGCTAGGTCGAATTCAGTCGCTGACTGGAGGAGAATTCTAGCGGCCGGCTGCTCTGATCGGTAGTTTTCCGTGGTTTCTCTGATCAACACCAGGCGAATGCCGGAGCAGTACCCTAACAAACAGGTCACGGACCGCGCGCGATCTTTCCTTCCTCTTCCTTGTCCTCTCCTCTCCCTTTAAACACACACTTACACTAACATGCACTACACTACCACATATTCCGGGAGACCGGTCGGGAGCTTAGATCTTGTCCCGGCTGGGGCGGTGCCCCGCTGGTGGGAGAGTCCTGCTTAGGGGGAAACCCCACTAGCCAGGTAGGTCGGCGCCGGATCTCGCCATCCGGCGGAGGAAGATCACCACCATCTCCCGAGAAAACAAACATGCACTACACTAACGGGACTAATGACCAAAGCAGTTGACGCGCCCGGAAACATGAAAAAATCAATAAATCAATCTATATTTATCCCACTCTCCAATTCAGATAAATCAAACATTTATGTATTACGTAGTACTTCATTTATCCATTGGAGAAGGAAGACCGACTCCAATGGGGAGCTGCAGCGTCATTACAGCTCCGACTTTTACGGTTCCCTTCCCTCTCCCTCTTTCGCGCGTGACCTTGAGATGCCACGTTAAAAATCTAAGTGTAGGGTCCGGATATCAATGCAATGCATATTTTTCCATTGTTGTCAGAAAATATTCTTAACTTGGTATGTGTGTCACCATATTTCCAATTATTTAAACATTTTTTCATGCACATGTCGTTTGAAAAACTCATTTATTTACTATATTTAATTTAAAAAAATAATATTATTTGTGTTTCTGCATTGTCTCTGTA